>CAUJBZ010000297.1:0-43917 GCA_963082915.1 Dolichopus griseipennis | reverse complement strand
ATTGGAAAATAAAACAACAGAAAAATTTATTCCAATAAATTTATTTTATTTAAAAAAAAAAATTAATTGATGCGGTATTTGAATATCCGTTTGGTAGACAAAAAGTCGTCAAATAAAATTTAAAAATAATAAATTATTAATAAAATGTCAACACTAATTGGCCTTTTTGATATAATGAACGGTACAGAATGAAAAAAATACAGGTTGTATCAAAAGTAAAAGACAACAATGCGTTAAAATAAATCTGAGAAGTTTATATTTATTTTGTTAGTTGTATTACTCGTATTATACAAAACGTAAACGTGACAGAAACAGATATTATACAAAACGTTAACCATATTTTTAACTAGCTATTTTTTACCATATGTTTGAGCTTGTTTTATTTATTTTATAATCGTTTTATATTTCTAAAATATTTTTCAGTAACTATTTCATTAAAAAGTTTTTGAAATATTAGCTGTAAATAATACACGCTAAATGTTTCCCATCCGATTTTAAATAAATTTTGATTTTATTCACGTAATAATATCATAATAAGAAATATGTCAATGGTTAAAATAGGATGATAGAACATCTGTATTACAGTGCGTCAATAAAACTCTTACATTGACATTAATGTCGCCAACATCTCTCTTCACAAGGTGTAAATTTTTATGTTCCTTTAATATTGTCCGTTTGCTCCTGAATGAATAAAATACATAATAACAGTAACTTTTATACAAACTTTAATTGCGTATTTAAAAAAAAATCAAAAGGATATTGATAATAAAATTTTATTTGAAGTCACGGTAACACTCAAAGTAATGACTAACGGCTTAATAAAAATATACTAAAAATTTATAAAGGAAAAATGCAAATATATAAGCTTATAAATTGCATATAAACTGGAATTAATAAAGTCTTTCATTTCATAATTGAAAACATTTAATATTTTTTTATAAAATTTATTCACATAAGCTTTTGTAACTATTTATTACTATAGACAATTTATATATCATAAAGTAATTTATTGGTTATTGTTGGTTATAAGTCCCAACACTGTTACCGTTTGATGTTTAGGCAAAATAACATTTGTTTGACGTTTCTTGTGCACATTCATAAATTGACAATTACAAATTTCCTTTTGTTACTTCAGCTTTCAACAAAGTTATTTGTACATATTAAGTAAAGTGCAAAAGAATATATAAATTTAATTTTATTTATAAATAAAATAAAATAAAAAAAAAATATTTTGTTCAATATATACTTTTATTAATGTAGCCTTCTAAAATGTAGTAAATAAAAAATTTAAGGTAGATCTTGGGAATTTGTTACTGTTTTAATATAAAGTAAATTGGTGGTATAAGAAACAGTTCTTTTAATATTTGAAAACTTTTAAGCTTAAAATATTGAAAATTTTCATTAACCAAAAATTTATGGTAGATCTTTTGCATTTAAAAGTGTTTCAGTATAAAAGTAAATTGCTGAAATGGAGATTTGGAGTTCTTATTTCCCTCAGTCTTAATACAGCAATTTACTTTTATATTAAAACACTTCTAAAGAACAATGCCAAAAATCTACCACCAATTTTGGGTTAATGAAAATTACCTAGTTTTATTAATTTTAATTAATGAACCGAAAATGTACGGACGGACTTAAAATTTTCTTTGGTCCATTGTTTTATATTATCAAAGTGAAGTATTTTAGTTATTAAAGTTACAAATTTTTAAAGAACCTGTCCAACTAAATTAATTTTATTTGTCATTTTTTTTTATTATTTCTATTGAATTTTATAAAACAACAAACAAATTTTTACCTTTTAAGGATGATCGAACTTAGATCTATTTACACCCTAAGCCACTTCGCTAACCACTGAACCATACTATTCTTATAAATTTATGGTCAAATTTCTAATATAAATATATCACTAACTGACAGAATGAAAAATAAACCCATAGACACAGGCAAGTTCATATAAAAGTATATAAAAATGTAACACATAAGATCATAAATATCCTTTTAAATATCTTTTTCCAATAGAAGTTATAATAGTATACCAATATAAATTTCAATCACTGTAGATTTTTAAATAAATTCGGTTACATAATACATTATTAACTTTACTTTTCAAGTACTAATTTTTCTTTAAATTACGGAAATTTGGGAATATGAAAGTATCATATTATTTTAAATTTAAATAATTAATTCCTAAAATATTATCTTCAATTAGACGTCCTTATTCTCTATTTAATAGTAATTAAATCTTATTTATTTTTCTACTTTTGTTATTTCCTTCACCTCAAGGGAATTTTAAATTATAATATTACTAATAAATATTTTTTTAAAATAATAAAATTGTTTTAAAATAATATTTTTGTAAAATTATTTTAAATACGTAACTTTTAATTTTATAAAATTTAATTTTAATGTTTTTAGACCTTCAATCAAAATTATCCTAGTAATTTTGAAAACTGAACATTATTATTTTAATAACTAAAATATATACCAGAACATTTTACTGTGAATTTCAAAAATATAACACATGACGACTATAGGATATATTATATAAACCCATTAAGGAAATCAATTTTCCATATTTTTTGTAATTTTACTGAAATTAATTTTTCAGAATTGAATTAATTTTGGGATAATGTTCGACTTTTTTTTTATGAGGGAATGGAATGGTGTTTCTTTGAGTAGTGTGCGATTTTAGCACATCAAAACCACCCCCTTTTTGAACCAAACTTTAAGAGGAACCTGTGATACAAATGTACAGTTGGGTTACAAGAATGAGGATATGGAAGGATTTAGCATTACGGTGGAAATTATTTGAAATTTCAGGAATATGGCGGATGGAGAAAATTGGATGGGATATTTAGAAAAAAGATGTTAATGTTCTTCTTAAATTTGGTTAAATCGTACGTATATACATCATTAACTTTGGGAAACGAATTTGGTGGACTTAAAGATAGCACCTCGAAACTGTTGCACTAACCCAATCAATTATTATTTTCAAGAAGAGTTGCAAAGCTTTTGCGCCAAACAAATTAATGATTATGAATAATTTTAGCAAATAAGGATTTTACATTAGGGCCCGTTTTTAAAAAGTATGAGTAGATACTCGATAATGTTAGTTCTTGAACTTTAATAAGTATGCACTGCAATAAATTGAGTATAAACTAAACTATTATAAAACTTAACACTAAATTATACTTAACAATGCTTAATTAAAGCAACAAAAATAAATAAGTAAATACTATGTAATACTTAATTTTCAGTATTATCTAGTATCTACTCAACAGGTACTTGCGCAAGATTTTAAAAAAGTTATTGAAGGTTGGATGTCAGCTTGAAATTTCCAGTTTAATTGTAAAGTTCACCTTTTTATAGAAATCAAATTATTCTCAAATCCTAATACTACTCCTAATAGTTTTTGAGCTCTCGTGCGGACTGGCGAGTGAACGGACCTGCACACAAAACGATTCAGAAAATAATCTTTTCTTGTTTTAACTTTTTTACAGCATTATAAACGTAATAACAGAATTCTTGTACCTTATGCAACTTTGTATATGAGTAAAAATAATTGAAAACAAAAACATTGAATTAAATGAAAATAATGAAGTAAGTAAATAATATGTTTTCAAGATTTTTCTTTTATATATATATATATATATATATATATATGTACAATGAAATAACTTTTAAATTTAATTATGTATTTTCTCTACAAAAAAACATTAGTATAAACATTTATATAATACAATTAAATCAGATTACATACCAAATATACCAATCTTTTTAAATATAAATGTAAGTCAAGTAAAACTACATAATTTTTAATACGAGTAATAGAAAAGTTACGTTATTATTAAAGCAATGTAATAAAATATAATTTTAAAATTGAGTTCAGTTCAGTTTACAGAGAAGCAATTAACATAAAAACCAGTTCAGACGCTAACCGTTAGAATCTGATAATAATTTTAGAGGTCTATATAAGTTCTCTGAATTAATATCTATAGGTACTGCAATTTTTAACTCTGCTGAACTTAATTTCGGGCCTAGTTTTAATAAAATTAACTAGAGTCGGATGATTAAACTTTCAGTTGTGGGGCGAAGATTTTTTAGCAATTGATGAAGACGCATTGTTTAAATAAGCCCTTCTTTTAAATGTGAATTGATATTGGAAAAAAGTTTGTGGCTATTTACACTACCTTTATTTTTAACCAATATACACTTTCTAATCATCTGACCCGAGGAATAATTCGCTTTAGAGTTAGAAGAAGAGTTAGAAAAATTGCGTTTTATGGTTAACTTCGCTTTTCATATCATTCCAGCTTAATCAATTATCAATTAAATATAAACAATTTTTACTCAATCTATAATTCTAAGACTAGATTGGACAAAGTTTTATTAAATTAAACGAATTATGATTTAAAATTTCGAATATTTAATTAATTCGTGCATTATTTTTCCTGAGAATTGTTTTTCTATAAATTGCTTCCTTCGTAATAGTTTTTATTAAATATTCCAGGAATTTTATTTTCTAAGAACTGTACAGATAACCTTTAAAATATAAACTATGAGGGTTAAAAAAGAGTTAAAATTTTAGCAAATAAACTTTTATAAAATTTTTTTTTGGGGTTTTTTAAAAAGAAGACTGAAAAATTTTGAAATTAATTTTTTAAAGTAAAAAGGAGTCGATCTGTTGTATAAGTATAACTTCGTGAATTATTGATGCTTATCTAATGATCGTTGAATTTTTATTTTTTTTTGGTGCTAGGAAATGGAACGATCAAAAGCCACCCATTGAAAATGTGTGGTATTTCTTTGGGCATCTGGTATGAGACAGCAGTTACAATTCAATTCCTTTATTCAAGACATCCAAAATTGAGTCCTAGTTCTTTTGTGATCTAGTATGGATCAGTAGTTAAAATTAAATCCTTTTATTTAAGATCTCAAAGTTTTACTCGCAGTTACTTTGCTAACAGGTATGGAACACCATATTCAAGACACCCAGGTTAAAATCCCAGCAAAAGCAAAAACTTTTAAGTGGTTTTTAATCCAAATTAATCTATAATCGCAGTAGAGTTCAAACTAGTGGGATATTCGATGATTAATATATCTATACCAAAAATCAAAAAATACATTAACAATATAAACAAATAATTTAATTGAATAATATAACTCACAGATAAGGTAATATAACTACCATATAACAGAAAAACAAAAAGTATTAGAATTTTATCTTTTGAGATCTAAGGCTGCGAACATACGCAGACATCGAGCACGTGTCTTCTATGTATTTGACCAACATATACGTATTAATGAAGGTATAGTATTACAAGGCCTCAAATTTGATATAGAATAAAAGTTTTGATCCTCAAACCTTCTATAGTTTTAACAGAACTCGAAATATTTGTCTTATTTCAGCATTGATTTTTAAAAGTTTTAGTACTGACTGTATTTATATAATACATACTTGTATACTTTTAATTAAAAACTTCAAAGAATTTTATTTTGTATTTAGTTGAACAAATGTTAGAAAACATGTCCTTTATATGTCATTTCCTAACAATTTAAAAATAAAAGTTTTTTCTATTTTATTTTTTAAAAAACAAAACTTCTACTACTGTTGCTAAAGTTACTGCCCTTGGATTTTTGTTAATATATTGCATCAGCATGAATAAACACAATTATTTTAGATAGGTTGGGATAAATAAAAAATGCGTAGTTATACCTTTTTTTCACGAATAAGGATCCATTTATATTGGAGCTTCGATAAGGGATACAAGCGTCGATAAGAGCATAGCGTAGAAAATTTATATTGTTTATCGATGATCAAAGCGATATTTAAATCATTTATATAGTTTTCATACGCAAAGCTCTTATCAACGCTCTTCTTACTTATCGTAGCACCAACATAAGGGCAAATAAAACTGATTTACAAACATAGTTTTGTTTGAACCTATTAAACAGGAAATTATTTATTGTCTTCACTCAAATTTATTCAATCCTAAAATTTAATCCCTTAGTATTCCACCTTTAAAAACAACCTCCTACACTACAATAGTCGGATGAACACTCAAAGCTTGCGCAGTACAGTACAATATCAATGTCAATGTCAATGTTGTTTAAATCAGACATGTCTATAATTGAAGCTTCAGTTTTTGAATTAAGAGTGATTATAGGATCTAGAAAATATTATAATGTACCCAGAGTAGTTTTTTACTGCATCATTAAATTTAAGTGGAGACTTAGGTGAATGATGTTATGACATAAATCAAAATATTAAAAGATTGACTGCAAAATGATTTCGACATACCAACATATCTTTCTATGTAAACATTATGGCTTGGGATTTAATTCTTGTAATTCAATTTTACTAATTTCTGGGAATTAATACTGAATCATTGTTCAACTAAATTGTAATCGTTTTAACAATCAGGGTGTAAGTTACTATACATACCTGTGGGTTTATATTTATAGTACTAAATAGTAAAATAAAAATTAAAAAAAATCCAATACAGAAATCTTACTCAAATATTAAATATTTTGGTTTTTCTTCTGAAAATTCTTTGTCTTCTTCCTAGATACTTTTTAATAATTTTGATTAAAATCCGACAATAGAATTCTACAAAAAATAATCCTTTAAATTAACAAAAGGAATACCGAAATATATTTACTTTTCATAATTCGTACGAATTAAATTAAGGTATGAAATTGTGAATCATTTTAAAGTTACATTTGAAACTTTTGACCCTGAATACAATTATAATATGATTTAGTTATTAACTATTATATAAAAACCTTGAAAGAATTCCTTCTATATTTTATTAACTTTAAGTCGATTAACATTGTAATTTATACTTTTTTATGTTAATCTTTTAAGATTTATTATTACACATACACTACTTATATAATAAATATTATAAATTTATTTCATTTTTCCTTTTCATTGGAAAAATAAAAGCAGTAAATCTTAACTTCATAGTGATTTTTTACTGTATATATTATAATTTATAGCAAAATACTAACTATGTCTACTGTTTATTTTAATATAAAACTTTATAATAGTGATTTTCAAACTGATATAAATTCAGTGGTTCGTATTCTATTGAACTATGTACATCTTGAATTTGGATTCCATATGATAAGTTCTTACGTAACTTAAATTATTGTTAAATAATCATAAATCTCTTGCAATACCATCTCTTAATGCTAGTGGACTCGGTAGATCGAAGTTTAAAGTTTATACTACCACTAGTTAGACTCCCTCTCTGGAAAAATAACTCTGGAATAAGATTTCATGAATACTCTAGAAAAAGTGGAAATAAAATGAGGAATATTGTCTTAAAGCTTTACTTTAAAAACAGAATTTGTTCCGTCCCAAGAAAGGTTCTTTAATTTTCTTTGAAAATCGTAATTCCAAAAATTTTGTTGTGTATTCGTTTATGAATATGTGTTTTTATGTATGGGTATCTGTGAGCACAATAACTCGCGTAAATTTCAATCAAATATGGTACGAATTTTTTCTGGTTCAAAAGTAAGGTAAAATTCATAAATGGGCCAAATTGGACGGCGGGCTCCCATACTAAAAAACCCCGTATTTGAGGAATCTCTGTCATAATTAGTTCATATTGAGGTGCATAGACTATTTATGGGCACAAATAAGAAGTAGCTTTTATAAATTGATTCTAGTATCATGGGTCTAGGGATTCTAGGGGTTTTCGGAAATGTTCAGTTCTAATAATTCATCAAAATGTCAACCGATTTCAATGAAATTTTGGTATAATGGCTTTCTTTGGAAAAACAAAGAATGACTTCGCAGAAAGATCCAATTGTGCCGCGGGCTCGTGGGTCTCCCATATAAAATAATTCTATATTCTATAATTCTATATAAAATAATCAGACTCTATGACAAAATATTAACAAGATTTACATACTTTACAGAACAAAGTACTTTATGCAAGAGAAAGCTTGTATAATCCATTTTGGATTTATTTCTTAAGTTTAGATAGTTTTTGGCTCACTTGTGAGAATCAAATTTTCCGAGGGACTTTAAGCTTATACTTATGACGACTTATACTACGACTTATAAGCGCACGACGAACTTTTGATTCCGGAACTTTTAACTCATTTTCCTATACCTCATCCGGAACTCATATTTCCCATCAATGTTTTTGACATCCATTCAATTACAACTGAATCTAATTTGACTGTTAAAACAGTTTGAGAAACACAATATCCCAAATAGGTATATGTAATTATATATTAAACTGTGTACAACACAAAACTTTTATTATGTTTTGCAAATGGAAATTTTATTATATTAAATTAGAAAATAAAATTTCCTCAGGAAAAAGGGAAAATCTAATCAATTTTTTTTTTGTTCCTTATTATAAGAAAATTAATAAACATCTGGAAAATATATATAACAACAATGGTATAATCTATACATATATAAGCAAAAAGAAAGTTTAAAAAGAAAATTAGTAAAAGTTGTTTTCTTTTGATATTAATTATTGTAAATGTTAATTATATAATGATTAATCGGATTTGATTTGAATCTGAAATATCAGATCATTAACCGAAAAAATTCGAAGACTTAAATTTTCGGAAAAGAACTTAATTTCAAAATATATTCTTTTCAGATAAGAACTTAAGAACAGTCCCCACCTACAACATGTAACTAATTAAAAGCAAATTTTTATCATTAATTTATAATCGCCTTAAAAAAATTATTTTGCATGTTAATTAGTTAAAAAAAAGGCAAAATTTAGACGATAATAAGATTAAATTTAAAATTTTTAGACAATTTTAAAACTCAATCTATTTATTTACTCAAAGTTTGTTTTTTAAAACCTAAACTGTATAAAACACAGATTAGTTAAATGTCACTTTTTCAAAGCAAATGTAATAGTCCAAGTATAGTTTCGGTTTTAAAAGCGAGACTTACGTTTAAGCTGTGTTTCATAGATTCAAGCCAAAGAATCAATTAATTAAGAATTTAGACTACTGAACTTTAATAAGTTCAAACTATTTTAAAAATTGGTTTTATCTTTTAATAAGGAAAAATTCTAACTAAGTGTCAGTTGAGAACTTCTCCAATTTATAATATCTAAAATGAAATCGTCTTTTATTATTCCTTTACCACTCTTTTAAGAGGTAAAGAGCATTCATTAATTCTTTTTAGACTAGGCTTCAATTTCTTTATTCGTTAATATTACTAAGCCGTTGATTACTTGGCTGTAGCTTTTGTATAAGATTATGATTACCCAAACGTTAATTTTTCGCGCCATCTATTATACAAAACGAGAGTTATTTATGTATTTCCATATATTAAATCTTACCCTATTTTACGATAATAACTATTACGATATAATTATACAATTTTACGATATTCTTTTATTAGATATGATCTAACCTGGGTTTAAACCCGAGACTTTCAACATGAAAGTTGGCGTCTTTCCCAATACGACATTGGTTAGATTTTTATATTTAAATCTTAAATATATTATTTGAATTAATTAATAGTTAAATAACAAATTTAACAATTGTTTTTGATCCTTATCATTTTCTTCAAAAACTAGAGTCGTGTAATCAACGCTTTAGTTAAAACTACGACTAACTACTCATTCAAATTAGAAAAAGCCCGTCAATTTTGCAAGGTAAATAAAACAATATTGAAAAACTTTAAGAAACTTGGATTTGAGATTTTATTTATTAATTATCTTATATAAATGAATTTCCATCTAATTATATTTGCAATGCAGTACCATACAAATATTACCACTTCTTGCATACATTCAAATGTTCATTTATTATGAACTGTGGTCAAAATTGTACAAATCTTACCACAATTTACAACGAAAAGACAACACATAGATGATCATATGATTATCAACATGGATAACATTATTTTAAATTTATGTATTGTGGTTTTATAAGAATAATTTAATTAAGTAATGAATCGTTTCACTATATTAACTTTCTATATTATTATTGTTTTATTAACAATTATTTATTTATTAAAATTTTGACCAACGTACACACTCATAAATATATATATATATAGAATGTATAGATACAGATAGGTTTATATAAAGTAAATTAATAAATAAAACTTGGCGAAAGTTAAAATTGTTCAAGTCTAATTTATTTAATATAAAGATTGAATTAGGAAGAGTTAGCCTGTGTTATTTTGTAAAACTTTTAAATAATAAAATTATTTTAAGTAGCATAAGCTTATCGTGTTATTGTCTATAATAATTAGTTAAGTAAAAAACTTATCATTTTTGCAATACATGAATGAATTAAACTTTTTTTAAGGTTAATTTGAAAGGATTTTAGCTCAGACCCAAATATATAAGATTAATTTTATTTTAAAGTTTTCTTATACTAACAGTTTCGGTTATTTGGACTGAAGCTGTGGGTTTGTTAAAATGTTTTAATGTTATAGAATTAATTAAAAGTTTAAGTTGAAATTCATTAAAAGATTCCAGAAATAAATAGAATAGCTAGAGATTAAATGCATATATTTGAACTTCCACTCAAATTCCACTTTTCACATAAAGCAATGAGTTCAAGTACATTTTTTTACTGGAAAAATTTAAATTGACCTCAAGCTAAGTTTTATAAATTGGATAGAAATTCTTTGTTGGTGTCGGGACTAACCTGAATTAGATCCACTTTAAAATTTGTTCAGTACTGATTTTAAATTATTAGTAATCTCACATTTAATTTTTATTGAAAAGTTCATCTTTTTTGATCTATGAGATAATAAGCGTATATATACACCTGTATGGGATGCGACCTCAACCTCCTTAGTTAAAAGGCCATGTACTTACTCAATACGCTAATGACATCATTTACAAACACTCCTAACATTAATTTTAATTTTCAAATCAAAATTTTTTAAATTCTATAAATCACAATACAAATATCAAATAATTGCATATTTTTAGGAGCATACCGAAATTTTGTAATAAATATTGTAATGTTTCGAATAAATATCTATTCACTGCACCACCAACGACCTTCACTACGCGATCTCTATTTTAATCTTCAATCCAAATATGTACTAGAAATAGACATAACTTCAAATAATTGCATAACTTTAGGAGCATAATCAAATATTGAAATAAATGCAAGAAATGTTATACTTTTTAAATAAATATTTAAAGTAAGGCTAGTTTTGGATATTGAACAACATCATCTTTAATAATGTGTACAAAACATCTTCAAATTATCATTTTAAAACATAGTGACTCGCCTGTTTTTATTCGTCTAGTGACTTTTTTTTTCTAATTATTTTATTTCAATACAAATTTTGATGATAGTTTTTGTCCATCATCAACACAATTTGCAGGCTTTTGATCACAAACTTGAATTAATTAAATTCAACTTTAAAAGAACTGTCCAAATAGAAAAACAAATAAATTTTGCAATGTCACATTGAAACCCTTACCATAAATTTTTCCAAGACCATCTTTTATTTAAATAATCATTAAATAGTTTTTTTGGATTTTTTGTTAAAAATGACCCAATTAGATGTCTGAAAACAAACATATTAATTTATAATTTTGTATTTTTTTTTCCAATTTTTAAACCATTGAAGAAAATATCCTCCCACAACAGAAGACTTGAAATATTGATCCCATAAATATAAGATTATCATTGCCAATTTTTTTGCTTTTTAATTTCAATTTTTTGGACAAATTATTGACCAATAACTTTTTTCAGTTCTCTTTCTGTTTTTTTTAATAATTTTTTGGCACCCAAATTGTCTAGACAGATTGTTGAACGAGAAGCAATTAAATGTAAAACAACCCAATAATAATTTAGAAAAACCCATACCACCATTTCTTGTCATTTCTATTTTATTTATTTGCTCTTGACTTTTCCAATCAAAAATTAAAAATAATAAAAATATTTTTTAATTAAAATTTCATTTCAATAATGAAATAACAATATGATATAAATATTATTAATAAAGAAGTTATAATATAATAATAAGATATAAATAATATTAAAAAAGAGATATAATACTATCATGTCTATTAAAACAATTTGATTTTTCTTGCTTTTAGATGTTTTCATTTCGCAACCAGCTAAAAAAATCTAATAGTCGACTTAAGAATGGAAATAATATTTTTGACATTTTGGTCAAATTGACACACCCAAGGTGTTCATACCCAACGGTTTATCATAGACTTAATTCTAAGGTGGGATATCTTCAGTGATGTCATTAGATAGTCTTAAACTACTGTAACAAGGAATCTACAAAACAAACATTAAGGTGAAATTAAGATACGCGGCCGATATGTGGGCTCTAATGAAAAATCCACTTCAATTCTAATGTAATTAAAAGTAATTGTTAAACCGGTTGGGGAGAATAAGGTCGGCAAAATAAAGACCTAATAGGCTTGAAATCACGATTAGGTGGAGAAATAAGGAATAGTTCGCAAAATTTAACGGTAGGTCTTATTTCTCTTTCAAAAGAGAATTAAAGTCTTAGAGTTACCCTTCGTCCTGTCTTAGCAATAGCCTTCACAACCTTATTTGCGCTACCATTGAACGAATGAAAACTGCAACGTCTATTACCGCGCCCATGTAAATCACCAGCACGACGACCCAGCAGTGCTTCACGCTACTGAAAATAAAAAATGTCAGAAACCATGAAGGAACCTACATTTAATGTTAGTTCTACTGGCTTCGTTCGTTTTAAACTAAACAATTTCTGTCAAAACTGTTCTTCATTTCTGATATTTAGAATTGTAAAATCGAATTTTGTCTTTCTTCTCTTCCCATATCTCTCCACGGTTAATTTTCTGTTATTTTTCCACAAGATATTTATGCAATTAATAATCAGAAGTCATTTTATAAGAATCAAATAGCTCCAAATGACTCAACATGCAGCAAGTTTCTATTAAGAAAAAATTATAAATTTTGCCTTGAAGATTTGAAATGACCTGAAAGCCACATGAATGGAACAAATTACAAAATCTAATTTACTCAAGACTAGACAATAATAAAATCTTTGTAAAACTCTTTACAAGTTGAAAATAAAACTATTAAATAAATTCGTAATGATTTGTTGTAACTTTGATTTTTCTGAAAAAATAAAAAAACTTTTTCTTTAATTTTCTGAAGAAAAATAAAAAGAATTAAATTTTTATAAATAAAATTTCTCAATTAGACCAAAAACAGTATGATTTGAATTTTAATTTTCTTTGAAAATGCTAAAAATTTTCTTAATTTTTCCACGAACTTTCAATGCAAATAAACATGTTTTTTTCTATTTTTTACAAAAATTAATTTAACGAACTTTTGCGGCTAGCCACTAATTCATTAACCCAAATTCATATTTTATACAAAAATACTCATCTTTAAAAATCAAATTTTTGTTTTTTCCAGTTTCAAAATTTTCTTTCATGAAAATGCTTTTGTAGGAAAATATGAACATCAAAAAGAACCACTTTGATACTTGTTCTATTTTTAATAAACTTTGCAGGCAGTAATAAAAAAAAGTTTGAAAGTATTGCACGATTTGTTTTGTTTAGAATAAGTATCAAATAGAATTTTAAAAACTTAAATTACTAATTTAAATTCAGCTTCTAGTATTTATTTAAAATACTGATTTAGGGTTATTAAAATTTAATTAAATTTAGGCTAATTAAAAGTCGTGGAAGAAAGAAAAAAAGACTGTGTCAACTCTGAGATATCGGCATGAATATAAACATAGAAAAAACAAAATATTCTGTGTCCTCACTAGAGCCAACAGCTATTACAGGACATATTACAAAGCGTAACGTAATATTTTTTAACAAAGCAATATAACGGTTAATAATTATGAATTTTATTTATTTAAGATAAAGTGACTCGTTATTGTGTTAATAATTTCCAACAAGATTTTTGAAAAAATCCACTATATACACATAAAACTTTTTTTTATATATGAGTTAGACGTCAATTTTATTCCAGTTTGAGTTTTTCAATGAGTCATCATCAAATATAAAAATTTTGACTAGGAAAAATTCACAAAATGTTTTATAAATTTAACTAAATGGACTCAAAAGCTCATCGTATAAAAAACTTTCTATGGCCAAGTTCCAGCTCTTTACTACCTCTTTATTTGTATAACAATTTGCATTTAATAAATTTTTTTATAAAATTGGTACGAAAACTTTTCGAAATACGAATTATTCGCAAAAAATTTAAAATTTACATTAGAGAAGTGAACCTTAGGGTAGTCTGATTTTCTCCAAAAGATGATCAATTCAAGATATTAACATCAAAACCTTATATATGAAATTTTGAAAACAATCCGATCGAGGAAAAATAAAAAATGAGTAGTTTCCATTGATTCGAGTACTACAATCGAGTACTAACACTGAAGAAGTCTGCTTGTCGTAAACGAAATACTAGTATTTGTAAAAATAAATAATTTTAGTGGCATTAAAAGGAAACAACTCGTTTTTTATTTCTTTCGTATACATTTCATTCAAACGCTCAATAATATATTTAGCATTCATTCCGCCAGCTCTGACGGACCTAAAAAATAAACACGTTGAAAACAATACCTATCGCTTACAATATTTCATATAAGCGGTTGGTAATGAACCGAACTCTTTTGCGTGTTTCAGATCAGAAATTAAAAAGATGCTGAGATCGAGTTCTTGAAATAAAATAGAAATTTTTACGCAGCAGATCCAACCTCCGTTGCACAAGGCCAATCATTTTTTTTGAAAACGTTTTTTTAAAATAAAACTAGCTAGAGGGTTGGTTTCGTACTCACCGCACATGATTAAATAAATTTCATAATAAATATACATATTACTTATTCTCTTGGTTATCTCCCATATCCTCATTCTTTTCTAAATAATTTTTAATAATTAGATTAAGGATACCAAAGTCCTCAAAAAGATTTCTGTTCTTAAACCATCTTATATTAAATAAGATTGTTAATTAATTCATCCTCCATCTATTCAATACTTTAAGTCCCCATCAATTAACTTATTAAACTTTTTATATCTACTTACCAAAGATTTTCGAATCAAAGTCAAATATCAATAACTACTACCTTAAACTAAATAATCGTCTAAAGTAATCCCCATTTTCCCAAAATAATTCATATAATCCATTAGCAAAAAAATAGGATTTTCATTAAATACTCTAATCTTCAATTTTAGAAGCAAAATAAAAATTTGCGGATAAAAACTAATGAGGCCCCCCAAATCAATTAATAAAAAAGGGGTGGTTAAATTAACAAGAAAAGTAACTTATATTAATAACAATAACGTATCTAATTAATTATAATGGTTATTAATTTCTTAAGAAAATCCAATATAATTATTTTAATTCTCAATATTAATGCTAATAACATAATCACTTAAATCAAAAAAACCAAAATAAATTAAAATGATTTAAATATACTTGTGCCTTTTTCTTATTTAAAAAACCACCATTCAAAATCATTGGAAAATTATTTGAGAAGAAAATTCTGAAAAATTAATTACAGTAATTATGTATAGAAATATTCTTAAAAATTAACTAAAATTTAAAGAAATCATCCTCCTAAATTAGTTATTTAAACCAATTTATATTTCATTGTTTACATCTAATTAAAATCTATTCACGTGTATTATAAAATGTATACAATTATACTATTATCATAATTTTAAATTAAATTCTATTTCAATATGTGTATATATACGTGTGTAAATAACAATTTAAATGCAAATTAATGTTAATTAAATCAACAAAATAAACACTTTCAACACACGTAACATAAAAGATTACAAGAGAAAAATTCATTGAAAAATAACCAAATAAATTTCAATGTAAAACACAATATAATGACCATGTACAATAATCATATACTCTTAACACCAATTATTAAAAATCCTCCCCCAACAAATACTATTATCTGCCTTATAATTAATACCATTTCCTGCATATTGTAAAATAAATTTAATTATATTTAAATATATTATGTTAATTATTGTGCTTTTCAAGTACATTTGTTGATTTAAATTCAGTGGTGCTATACACAAAATGTTACTATTCCTTATTGAGTGTATAATTGATACAGATGTTTGATGTTTATCTATCATGGTGTCGTGGTGACTGGTGTCGTCTATCATGACAGTATTCCATAAATAGTGCGCTTTAACCTTTTTGTCGCCACTTGCATATTACAACGAGCACTATGCATTAGGGCTATTTTAAGCTTTGTTTTGTTGATCTGTTTTATGCTTCGGAAATTTTAGCATTTCCTTGATTACTAGATCACTTGAATCCTTTAAGGCATGTGTACTTTACGCGTAATGTGTACAATCATTATTATACTATTATGTTCAAAAAAGCTCCCGAATCATAAATTGAATGGAAGATCTAGTCTGACCCCTTTTTCCAAAGTCTACATATTTTTCTGGCAACATTTTTGTTCCATAAGAATGAGCTCAGAAAAAATTTTGGAAATCAGAATTATTAACTGAATTTAAATAAGTGTCTTGATGTAGAAGAATTCAGCAGAAGAAATAGGTGTTACCAATGATTTTACTGGAATTTTGGTTTTCTTTAGTAAATTTTTAAGGGAAATACAATACTTCATTGGTTACTAATTAATAATCATTAATTAATCAAATGAAATAAAAAGAAGACCATTTGCAAATGTATTAAAATATATTTTAAATTTTCATTCCATGGCTCCAAACTTTTTTCAAAAATTATTCAGATTTCACCACTGTTTATTTTTGACAAACCAAAAAATTTATATTTAAGTCTATATGTTACATACTAATAAATAAACCTATAGGTCATATTTATAGGTATACAAATTATCAAAAAAATAAACTAATTAAGGCTTAGAATGAATTAGCTTAAAATGGGCCCTCAATTAGACTTAAAATTTTTTTTATAAAAAAAAAATACACCCACTTACAAAAAAAATTAAAAATAATCTCACTTTCAAAGAAGCTCTCAAACCTTGAAATCTCCTACTTTTTCAAAAAAAAAAGAAGCAAAACTTTTGAATTTCTTGCTTCAGTGAAAGCACGACTAATAAAAAAAAAAAAACAAAAAAAAAATTATATATTCAAAAACTAGAGATGGGAAACTGTAAGAAAAGATCAACGTTATGGAAGGTGTAATGACAGCATGTTTTAAAAGCACTGATTTTTTTTTATTTTGAAATTGAATTTTAAAGTATTTTCTTTTCGATTTTTCTTATTTTCTTTCTTATTAGTATCTTGAACTAATTTTCAGGGTTTTTCTTTCTAAAAATATATATTTTTTGTTGTTGTTGGTGAAATTCATAATTCCTGTATTCTCTAAAAGTTTTGATGGTCTTTTTAAAATCCGCTATGTATGAAATATAAATAAGCGGTAGGTAGCGTTTTCACACCAAAAATTGGATTCTGAGATTTTTGTAAATATGCATTACAACAGTGCGCTGAAATCCAAAAGACTTGTTATTTTATTTTGTCTGTCTGTGTGTGTGTGTGTCTATCTGTCTAGCTGTCTGTGCAAACAGTTTTGAATCTGAACTTTTGAGTTCAATATTTCGCATTTCATATATAAGGTTTTGAATTTAATCATTGATAAGCTTTTGGAGGAAATCGAATAACTTCTAAAGGAAGTTCTTCAGGATTATTTTTTAGGTCATGTGTGTAAATATTTCGTAAACCAAAAATAGTAAGAAACATTTTTTAAAATAAAAGTTGTTACAAAAATTTAAGAGCTCCGACTTTGCCACATAATGTTTTTTTATCTGTTGAACTCTAAAGTTTCCCACTTAAATAAATTTAAAAAAGCTTTGTCGATTTTTTCTTAAGTTCAAATTCTAAACATATTTTTATATTATTTGAGTGTCTAAAAATGGTTAGATATGCTTTTTTTAATGTCGCATTATAAAATTCAAACTGGAAAAAAATTTACCTCTAACTGGTAGATAATTTTCTTTTTTTTTTCTCTTTTGTGTATGTATTTGTATCTTTCAAAAATCTTGTTGGAAATTATCAACACAATAACCAGTTACTTATTACTTTAAATAAATAGCGCTAAATACAGTTATATTGAGCGGTTTTAAAAATTATTAAATTACGCTTTTCCTGTAATAGCGGTTGGTTCTGTAGTGGACACAACATTTTTGCTTTTTTTTGAGTTTTAAAATTATGATAGAGAATTTCGCTAGACCATCCACCACTTAAAATGAGTACATGAAGTAAAATGGCCTAAAAATGTTAGTTAACGAAAAAAAGAGGCCTTGAAAACGTCCGACAAAACCAAAAAAGTAAAGCAAAAAAAAAAAATTTTTGAAAATGTTCTTGAAAGGAGTAGAAGGAAAAAAAAATATTTTAATTTAATTTTATTGTTTTTGTTTTCTACTTTTGTTGGTTTTCTTGGTGTACTTGAAGAGTTTGGGATCCAATTTGAGAAAAACTTTTTGAAAAATTTTTTTTTTTTTTTCGTTCTACTTTTTACAACTTGAAGTTTTTTTTTTCACTTAAGGATCCACTTTAAAACAAGTGTAGAAAGAAAAAGGAAATATAATAATTTTTTTTTGCAATAATCATAATTTTGGTTGTTGTTTTTTTTTTCAATGGTTATTTTACAATATTATCTTTTGGTCTTTGTTATTTTCTTTGGAGGTTTTCATGAGCCTTCATCTTATTTGTTGAAAATATCTTAATTTATCTTTAATGTAATTTGCGTCTAATAATAAAATTATCCCTTTTATTAAGGCATAAATCATAAGAATTATATCATTATTTTTTACAAAAATTACTAATACAAATTTGAAATTAAAATGAAAATATAATCTACATTTGCATTAAAGGAATTTAGAGCTAGAAATAAGAAAAGTGGTTGGAGGGATTCTGAAAAAATTTAATGGATTATTTTCAGTTTTATTAAAGGTTTTCATCAAACAGGAGTTGCAAAAAATTCTGGTATTGCACGTGTTTTTTAAATATTTTTTGATTAGTTATTAATTTTATACTCTAAAGTTATGGTAAATTTTGATAAAGTGTTTATTTTATGATATTCTAAATAATTTGAACTGAATCTGGAGAATTAGCTGCTTAGAGAATATTTTTAGAGTAAAAATTTGTTGTACCGAAACGACCAGTTGAGCAGAAAATATTGAATAAAACTTTTAAGAGAAATTATAGGAACTTTTTAATCATAAGTCGTATCTAAAAATTGTGGAACACTTTACCTCCATATGTTTGTCAATATTAATGATTTAGAAAAATTGAAGAATGAAATCAACTTATGTCTCTTGGGTTTTCCATTCAACCTTTAATAGACATCTATGTTTCATCCTTACTTTTAAGCCATTATATTGCGCAGCAGGTTCGGTACTTGTTCTATAAATTTGGCTACGAGGGAAAGTTTTTTTTAATTAGTGGAAATCTTATACTACCAGGGGGTTTAGTATTTCAGGTACCTATTAAAGGTCTTTTCCTCACTATGCAAAAAAAAAAATTAAACGATTAAATCTTTAAACAGCTGTTAGAAGAACAAAACTTTTAATTGCTGGGAAATTGCTGTTAAAATTCTTTTGGATCAAAACGTCATTCGTCTATATAAATTTATACTCCCAGTTGTGATCGAAGTCAATTGTAAGTAACCTATGTAAAGAAAGTGCTTTACTAAACTGTTGCACTGACGCTGATTTAAATTAACAAAATAAATAAAAACCGATTGACCTTTTCGTCCTCACAAAATTTTGCGTCAATCGCTGTAGCTGTCTTGTATCTCTTGTGATTATATCCATGCAGAAGTATAATATCATAAAAGATCGTCTAGAAGACCACGAAAACTAAGCGCATCAAGCATGTTTAGAACAAGATCTATTTTACATTATATATTGGTATTTAGTATATATTTTGTCAGAAAATGATTTTGACAAAAACTTCTGTACCTTTTTAATGATTTTTCTTCTAATTAAAAATATTCAATTAGGTTCTATGCAGGATATTTATCCATCACTCAAAACACTTTTATTAATTTATTTTTCAAATTTCACTTCCATAAAATGTTACTTTTTTATTTGAATTTAATAAGCTAAAAACTATTATCTATAAACTTTTTTTGTATTGCTTTGATAGTAACAGCTTCTCCGATTGTAATGCATCAATCACAATCCTAAATTAAATTTAAACATCTGAATCTTATCAGCATGGAAACTTAAATTTTTTCTTAGAGTTTTTTAAACTTACTTAAAAACCGGGTGGTTGCCAAATAAATGGTGGAAGATATCTGCAAATACTTTATAACAGCACAGAAAACAATAAATATATTAACAGTCGAAAGCTAGCTGAGATTATGAGCTTTCATAAGTATATCTAAACTTAACATTGTATTTAGAGTTGAAGAATTACAGCGACTTAAATCCGTAAAATATTAATATTTTTTAATGTTTTTATTAAATAATTCTCATTTATGTATGAAAACCCGTTATTAAACGCTTTATTAATGTATCAATTTTATTTAAATTTTAAAATTTTCTAATTTGCAGCTTTAATTTAAACCCTCACATTTTTTACACATCTAATAGCATTTTCGATATAAACCCTTACCTCTGTTTACCCTGTATATTGAATTTAATTAACAATATTATGTGCGTTGTTTTTTACAAGTATCTTAGAGTTGACTAGGGCAAATACAATCTTCCCCGTTTTTGTTATAAAAATTAAATGAAACACGAAAAACAAAAGGATTTTCTATTCACAATATCAAAAATTGGAGAATGACAGCTAACAACAAAACGTATACATACTTTGTTTGTATTGTGAACGTGAGATTTCAGAAAAATATCATTTTATTTATTTTATAAAAACAAAACAAATATAACACTAATACTAATAAAAAAGTATTCAATATTATTTAAAAAGTATAATACAATTGTACAGTAACAAGTTTTGAATTCAAAATCAAAATAAAAATTTACAACAACAACAACAACGACAACACCAAAGTAAAATTATAATACCATACTATAAAAGGATAATCGAAAATTTTTGAAAATTTTAAGCTTATCTTTACAGTTATATTACAAATTGTCATATTACAAAATAAAACATGGAATACAAAATACACATATACATATACATTTGACATTTAACCACAATTCTATTGAAACAGATAAGCTTTTTGGAATTATTTCAAATTTGTAAAGAATATAAAGTACAGTTATATAGAATATTAGAAAATTTTCATTTAGTATTAAAATTCTAAAATTCTAATGATTGGATTATGTACCACCTTTGGTGGTAACTGATTAACAATTGAATGTTCTATTGGGGATTTTATTGATTATAATAAACTAGTAATTACGAAATATAAAAAATTAAAGTAACTTTTATTTGATTTTTTTTTTTTTTTTGGGAATTAAAATGAAATTATTAAATAGAAAATTGAAATGATTTCCATACAACAGTTAAATGAAGCTTCAATTCAATTCGTATATTCTTTAGACCGCGCGGGGTGATGAAAATCTTAAAAGATCTTGATACAAAAAAATCAGCTGGTCCCGTCGGCGTTACAACCGCTGTTCTCAAAAACGCCTATAAATCTATTTTAAAATCTCTGCGCAACCTTTTTTATCCTTTCTTTTCTTCGAATATTCATCCTTTTCAATGGAATCTTGCACATGTTTTTCCAATTCCAAAATTGCTTCATTGTCAGAGCCAAAGGCTTAACCGATAAACTCATGATCTACCTCTGTGATAAGTTTAATATCAATCTTCACCATTCTGACGAATTTAATGTTGTGGCTTTGGATATTTCTAAAGCTTTTATTTGAGACTCGCATGACGCTTTATTGACAAAGTACTGGGCTCTAGGTCAAGATAGTTTCTTTGTTAAATGGATTGGAGATTTCCTTTCGAATTTTTTTTTAAACACAGTTGGTAATAAAACAAAAATAGTTTATATTAAAGTTTTATAACAACGGAATCTAAGCCAAAGTGAAAAGAGAATGAGAAAACTACCGGCCTCTTGTTCTAGACCGTTAGTATAAATTGACGAACTATATATACAAAGACATTAATTTATAATCAAGTTGTTAAACGAAAATGGTTTAATGGTTAAATTATTCAACTATGGGTTTTTATCTTTTGTTTATATATGGGGAAAATGGTCTTCTGACCATCGGAATCCTAGAAATTATTGATGAAATTTTCAGAAAACTAATTTGATTCTGTAAACATTAAAGTAGGATGTTAATTTTTAAAAATAACCCAATTCTGATTAAAACGGCCTACGTTTAAATTAAATTTTAATGATTTACTTGGAAACTCTAATTAAAATTCAGGAAGTTATGTTCAGTTACTTTCTCCTTTAATTGTATTACGCCTTTACTAAAATACATGTTAACATATTTCAGTTCATTCTTTGTACACCGTAGATAGGTAGGTGGGTTTTTTTTTATTTTTTCAAAATTTTTTTTTTTTTGCGCGATTTCATAGACCATAAAAAAAAAAAAAATATGATTTTCCGGGGAAAATGAAAAAGCGGAAAATATAACGGGAAGAGTAATCCGTAAATCAATTTCAACAGGCAAAAAAATAAGAAAAAAAATATGAAATCTTTAATAAACAAAATGCCTGTTATAAAACATAATACCAAGTGAACAGTTAAATCATTTTTTTAATCACGCGAAGTGAAAATTTTTGTTCTGATAGATCCAAGTGAAAAATGTTTTCGGATATTGCTTTATCATTATCCAACTTATTTTTCCTCATAATGTTAAATTAACAAACGAGGAAGAAGATATTTTATTTTTCTATTAATAAACAAAATGAGAGTTGAAAAGTTTTTTGAAAATAAACAGTTACCCCCTACCTATGATTTTGTTGGAGTATATAGCAAAAATGGTGGGAACGCTCATTTGAACCTTGAATAGGTGAATCATTCCTTGTTTCCAGCCTGTTAAACAGCACAGCTACTGGATTTTTCGATGTTCTTCGACAAACGCCTCGACCAATTGAATTCAAACTTTGCTCATGTAAAGCTCATACCAAATTTTATTATTATTAAGAAAGTGGTTTGTTTCGAAATTAAAATTTAAGTGGCTTTTACTGGAAAAAATATTTTTGATTGTTGCAGATACCTATTGTATAAATTTCCTTTAAATTTTTAATACTAACTCAATTTTTTTTAACGAAGGGCATTTAGATTCCAAGAAAATTCATGTTTATAATTGCGTTAATGCCGTTTATGTTTTATACATTATTATAAAAGATATTTAGGTAGGATTAATTAAGATTAAATATATATATGTTTACAAAGAGTCTGTAAAAAATGAAGAAATTAAAACTAACATTTTTTGTATATAAATTAATTTGTGAACATTTCAACATAGCTCATTTAGTTTTGACATCCAATTATGATTGAATCAGCTCAATTTTCCATTCATAATTTGACCCAACGCTTGAGCCTATATTTAACTTGTCTTTTTTTGATGGTCACTTTTAGAAGATTTTTAAAATTCCATTGTATCGGTGTTTTCATCATTGTATTGGAGTTGTAATATAAAAGTGTTGAACTCGTTTTAAAGAACCCTTTAGTTATTATTAAAAATTTAAGTAAGAGATACTAAAATTTACGGCAAAACTTCCGCAAAGGGGTTGTGAGCTATCAAGATGACGTCATCACATAACGGTACTAAATATCTCAAAGTTTCCGAATATATATACCATTAGTGGCGATGGCGCCATCTAGTGGTCGAAAAATGCATTACAAAATGTTCCTAAGATTTTGTAGCATTTTTATTAAAATGTTATATTTTTCCTGTTAGTCCATAAACTGGAACCAACATCCTACAATATTGTAGGGCATGATATTGTCTTTCATAAACATCTTGTTTCATCTGGATCGGTGCTACCATTTTTGAGATATTGCAATTTAAAGTGAAAATTTAAAAAAAAAAAAAAAAAAAAATCAAACTTTCAAAAAAACTACTATAACTGTGAAATTTTCAAAAACACCCTGTATTATTATTATACCATTAGAAAGGTCTCTTAAAACTCTTTCCAACGGTATATAATAAGTATGGCATATGTTGACAAATAGACCAGAGAACCTCACCAGAGAACATAAATGCAAAAATGACGCAACAATTTTATTAAAAAATTCATTTTCATACTTTATTTGTCATAAATTTATTTTGCCTTTTTGGCAAATTTAAAAATGTAAGAATGCATTTTAGGTTTGGATACAATATTGAGTTTGGTTCTGACAATTTGTTTTGAGGGATTTTGGAGGTGACAACCTCAAAGTTTTAAAATTTTTTTTATTTAAATATGTATGTAAAAATATAATTAGAAAGGCCCTTAGGCTACAAAATCAGAAGTTATTTTATTTGTGAAAATAGAAGCAATTTAATTTTCCAAACTTTTTTATTTAAATAGTTAGGAAGGAGTTTTAGAGTTGGTTTCAAAAGCAGGGTTTTACGCTTTTTCCAGAATATTTATATATGTGTATATGTGGGATTCTCAATTAGGAGGGATTTTAGAGTTGGATTCAAAACCAGGATTGCCCCCTTTCCCAGAATATTTATATTTATTAATTAGGGTTGATTATTTTTTGTATGAAATAGCTATGCCGAATTCTCATACCATTCTTTTCATTATAGTGTTGGATTCAAAATCTAGTTTCAATAATTGAGTTAGCGGGGGTTCGGGGGAAATATAATATTATTTAACATGTTTTATTACAGTGTATTAAAAAAATTAGAAACTTATTAATTTTTTTAATGAATTAGGTATCCGAATTCTTATACCATTCTTTTCATTTTAGTGTTGGATTCAAAATCTAGCTTCAATAATTGAGTTAGCGGGGGTTCGGGGGCGGCAGCCACCGTAATGAAAATATAATATTATTTAACATGTTTTATTACAGTGTATTAAAAAAATTAGAAACTTATTAATTTTTTTAATGAATTAGGTATCCGAATTCTTATACCATTCTTTTCATTTTAGTGTTGGATTCAAAATCTAGCTTCAATAATTGAGTTAGTGGGGGTTCGGGGGCGGCAGCCCCCGTAATGAAAATATAATATTATTTAACATGTTTTATTACAGTGTATTAAAAAAATTAGAAACTTATTAATTTTTTTAATGAATTAGGTATCCGAATTCTTATACCATTCTTTTCATTTTAGTGTTGGATTCAAAAACTAGCTTCAATAATTGAGTTAGCAGGGGTTCGGGGGCGGCAGCCCCCGTAATGAAAATATAATATTATTTAACATGTTTTATTACAGTGTATTAAAAAAATTAGAAACTTATTAATTTTTTTAATGAATTCGGTATCCGAATTCTTATACCATTCTTTTCATTTTAGTGTTGGATTCAAAATCTAGCTTCAATAATTGAGTTAGCGGGGGTTCGGGGGCGGCAGCCCCCGTAATGAAAATATAATATTATTTAACATGTTTTATTACAGTGTATTAAAAAAAATTAGGAACTTATTAAATTTTTTGAATGAATTAGGTATCCGAATTCTTATACCATTCTTTTCATTTTAGTGTTAGAATTTGTATCAATTTTACTATATGGCTTTATTTCGTAAAATTTTAGAAAATGATATGGCTTTATTTCGCATTCAAATGCGAACAACCTGTTCGCCCAACCAACGAAAGGGCCCAACGAAAGGGCTAAATAAAACGTTATACAGGTTGTTGGAACAGTATAAGCGTAATTTTATATCCAACTCAAAACCCTGTCAATCTTCAAAATTTAGTATATAAATATTCTGGAAAAAGCGTATAATTCTGACTTTATAACCAACTCTAAGGTCCTTTCTAATTATACTTTACATACATATAAATACCTCAAAAATCCTCTAAACAAAACCCAACTCAATATTGTATCAAACTATAAAGTACATTCTTAAATTTTAAAATAAATATTTCAAATGGAAAACAAAAAGGCAAAATAAATTTATGACAAATAAAGTATGAAAATGTATTTTTTAATAAAATAGTTGTGTCATTTTTGCATTTATGTTCTCTGGTGGGGCTATTTGTCAACATCTGCCATACTTATTATATACCGTTGGAAAGAGTTTTAAAAGACCTTTCTAATGGTATAATAATAATACAGGGTGTTTTTGAAAAATTCACAGTTATAGTAGTTTTTTTGAAAGTTGGATTTTTTTTTTTTTTTTTTTTTAAATTTTCACTTTAAATTGCAATATCTCAAAAATGGTAGCACCGATCCAGATGAAACAAGATGTTTATGAAAGACAATATCATGCCCTACAATATTGTAGGATGTTGGTTCCAGTTTATGGACTAACAGGAAAAATATAACATTTTAATAAAAATGCTACAAAATCTTAGGAACATTTTGTAATGCATTTTTCGACCACTAGATGGCGCCATCGCCACTAATGGTATATATATTCGGAAACTTTGAGATATTTAGTACCGTTATGTGATGACGTCATCTTGATAGCTCACAACCCCTTTCCGGAAGTTTCACCAATTTACTGTTATGCAAAACAAAATTTTTGTTCCCACATTAATTTTCAACGGTTCAAATTAGGGACTTGAAATTTTGGAAGAATTTAGGTCCTCAGAAATTACGGAGTACGTTAACAAAATTATTTTGCAAAGCCCTTTGTTTAGACGTAACTTAAATACACGTCCAAAGATTTTTTTAGTAATAATCATCATAAGTTTGATGATTAAAATTTTTGGCAATTAAACCCATTAAAAGCCTATTAGTCATCAGTGTAAACTGCTGCCTATTAGTCATTTATAGTAAACATCAGTGTTTACATTTCCAAAATTAAACGTTAACGTTAAAGCTCTAACATTATATTTCGAAACTCGTTAACAGGATTTTCTTGAGTGTTATAATTTAAGTTTTAATAATTAATTGATGAAATAACTAAACTATAATATTATCATTTATTTTTATATATATTTTTTATCCGAAACTCAGTATGAAATACTATATAATTTTGAAAAGGTGCTTTTTTAAAACACATGTTTATAAGAACATATTCCTACTAAGGTACTGAAACTTCTTACAACCTATAAATGGCAAAAATTTTGACAGATTCTTGCCCATTCTTTTCCTTGTTTTTGGTTTGACATTATTCTGCAAATCCGACAACCATAAGTTTGTACTAAATTTCTTAAACCGTAACCCCTATAAATATTTTGGAACTTTCTGGAAAATTCACTTGATTCAATTTAATATAATAATATAATAAAATTATAAATTTAAGTCTGTTTTTTTTGGAGTAAGAGAAAACGTGAATTGTAATCAAAAAATAAATTGTAAACCCAAATTTAAATTAATGTTAAAATAATAAATTTATTCTGTGAAATTTTTGTTAACACGAGCTATTGAGAATTAAAAAAAATAAACTGTCCTTTTTAAATAATTTGTAATCTTTATAAAATTAAATGTCCGACACGCAAGAAACAGAAGATTCTGAGAAAAAGTTTTCAAACACGCCTATTTTTTTATTCAATTTAAAGTAAATCTAATTTTTACTTTAAATATTCTCCAAAAAAAACCAAATTCAACAAGTTATTTTATTTTTGCAATTAAATTTAATTACATTAATAATTTTTAAATAATATGGCGCCTCTGTCAATAAAATTTATTAAGAAGTTTCTTTGATATTTCTTTTTTCATACGTTTTTTTTAACAGAAAAACCAAATATTTACAAAATTATCTTTGCAAATAAAGTATCTAATTATCAAATAAAAGTTTATGTTTTAAAATACTCATAAACTTTTTTCTTAAGTATTTTAAGAAATTAAATTTTATTTTCAATAAATTTAAAAATATTATAAATAAATAAGAAAAAAAATTATTATTATTTAAAATAAAACTTGTAAATGTAGAAAGTTATTTTTTATAAAACTGTTGCGACTCAATTAATGTGTAAACAAATTCCAGATGCTTTTCATCGAAGATACTGGAACAGTTTGGAAAACGCAAGTTTCCATATATGAAAAACATTTTTTAAAATAAACAAATGTGTTTTTTTTTTTTAAATTATTTTCATTTATTTGAAAATAGTTTTTAAAAATAAACTTTTAGTTATTTTAAGAAATAGTAAACGTAAATTTGGCTTTGACAAACATTTGCTTCTATCAATGTCTCAAAATCTCTGTGAAAAATCTCGAATTATAATTTCGAACGAAGAATAAAGAGAGTGAACCCTTGCGAATCTATATATATAAAAGCGAAAGTTTGTTTGTTTGTTTGTATGTAGCGAATAGGCAACTAAACTGCTCAGCTGATTATCATAAAAATTTGTATATAAAAGCTTTTGGGTACGGAAAGAAATCCTGGGCTAAAAATTTTGCTCTAACGGACCGCCAAGTTATGGTGCAAGTATTTAAACTTTTTTGTTCTAAATTGAAAACGGTTTGACCAATTGACTTCAAATTTTGTATACGTAATGCTCCTTGAGAATTGAGTTGACACTATTAAAAGTTTTGGAATTTGTTAATCTATGTTGGCACGACGGTTGGTAAAAAAAAATTTTGGGTCCAAGTTACATCCAATTTGGCGCAGTACTGCTTTGGCTAAAAAGAAAGCCTAAAAAAATAGTTTTGCTGATCTCCGTTAACCCATTGAGGTCCAACAGCTTTTTATAAGTTTTTTCATTACTTTACTCTAAATAAGAAACGGTTTGACCGATTTTCTTCTAATTTTGTATACGTGTTTCGTTTTGAGAATGGATTTAACTCTATTAACAGACTTGGAATTCGTTAAACCATGCCGGCCCGACAATTGTCCAAAAAAAATTTTGGAAGCAAATTACGTGCAATTTTGCGCAGTACTGTTTTGGCCAAAGAGATAGTTTCAAAAAAATTTTTGTTGAGTCCGGTAAGCCTTTGGACTTTGAATCTAAACCTACCTCACGTTAAAATTATGCTCTAATTTATGTTATGTCTGGGATATTTTTTAATTTATTTCAGCTAATCTCAATTTATATTCATCTCTGCTAAAGGAGTCGCTGATTTAAATTAGCTAACATTGTGACACGAAAATATGTTACAATATTTTTGGGTCAACCTCCGTATTGTGTCAAATTTTTTTTTAATGTTATATTTCTTAAAATGGGCAATATTGGTTTACTTCCAGGGAAGCTTTATATAATAAAAAATAGATAAGACTGCTGCTGGGTAGTGTTACGATAATTATAACACAGAATATACAACTAACAAAATAATGTACTATTAAATACTTTAAATATTAAATTATTTAAGTTTTGATTGCAAAAATATACTTATTTAAACGATTAAATTCCCACAAAAAAATCCATTAAATTGAAAACTAAATACAAAAATTCAGTAACCCATCATAGCAAAATTTTCAACATATTATTTTCCAAAAAGAATTTCAAAGAAAAAACCAATATTAAAATTTAAAATAATATTTATTTACGATGATGGAATCAGCCATTTACAATCAACTGAATATAAAATAAAAATTCAAATAGATTTCTTTGATTTTAGAAAAAAAAAATAAAAATACATTTTTCTATTTAAAAGCCTTCGTGCTCAAAACTTAAACACATACATACATACATATATTTACATTTGAAGACTTTCAAAGACAAAAAAAAAAAATTTATTTATTGATAGAAAAAATATTTATAAGGGACAATAAAAAAAATATAAATATAAGGATGGCGGAAGGATTGAAAAAGGTATCCTCAGTCCTGATATACGATACCAATCACATATACCCTACAAAAACTTATGTCAAACAATCAATTTCTTTTGAGAAAAATAAACCTTGAACATAATATATTAGGGGTTTCACGTCATACAAAAATTTTTTTTTTTAATACTTTTAAAATATAATATGGTATCCCTGAGAAATTTAAAACTTAAATTCTGCTGTGCAAGTTGACAAATTTTGCTTTTTTAAAAATTATTTTCTGGGTTTAATTTTTACTTTATTTAAGTGAGAAACTCACCACTTAAAACCTGTAGTGAATTGGTTTATAACACAATCTTCACAGCTCTGAGTTCAGGGCTTAATCAACAATGTCTTACCTAACGGATGTCTTAATTCTGTGGAGGATTATAGATGGCGCACAAAGTTAACATTTGTTCATTCATATTTCATAACCTCATACAATAGCTAGAGCCGAATAATCAACGGCTAAGGAAATATTATGATTAAAGAAACTGAAGCCAAGTTTAAAATAAACTTGGTGAATGCCCTATACTCCTTAAAGCAGTGGAAAAGGAATAAAAAAATTTACACTAGCTATTTCTATGTTAATATTTATCAAATGTCAAATATTTATCAATAATAATTCACAAAATATTTTACTGTCTAAGCGTAGAACACATATAAATATGCCTTGAGCAAGTATATAATTAGAATATTAATTAAAAGAAGTATTTTTAGTAATAAGAGAAAACATATGTAGATGGTAACACTAATGTTAATCATACTGCTTTAAATGTCACAACATATATTTAAGTCAGCCATATTGAATTGTTAGACAATAATTGTAATTCTAAAATTGACTATCTAAATATGATATCAAATGTCAAAATTAAAATCTAAAAATAACTGACAGTATAAAAATGAAATAAAATGTCAATATCTGACATTCTTAGAATGACATTCAAGAATGGCAGTCACAAATTTTCAGAAAGGAATGAAAATCGATTTAATTTTATAAATTAATCAAAATAAAACTATCTTAAACTTGTTAGCAATACTTTTAAAAAAAAAAAAAAATTAGAAGGAAATATAAAAAATAATGTATGTAATTTGTTCACCAGACCCACTTATTTACCAAGTGATCCATCAATGAATTGGGTTTTTATATTTTTTTGTTTATTAAATGTTTGTGGCAAGGTACACTTTTAGGAAAAAACTCAAATTTCTTCTCAATAAGAATCGATTGCAAATTTAAAAGATAAATTTGTTATTAAATCATTCTTAGTTTGGTTTCTTTGCAATTTAATATCTAAGAATTTTTCATTAAAACAAAAAATAAAATAAATTTAAAACCTTCTTCAACCACAATTAATTTTCAGAATTGAAAATTTGTTATATTGACGGTCTTAAAAAATTCACTATGGTCTTAAAAAATTTAAATATTGAATAAAATTTTTGAAAAATGTTTTTAAAAATGAATTTAACAAACTTTCCTTTGTATTACTGAAATTTTACTATTCGTGGAATTCATGATTTTATTAAAAAATAGCTGAAATTCAAAAAGACCGGGACAAATAAAAAAAAAAATTAAATAAAAATTTTGTTTTTGAACCTCAAATATTTTTTTTTTTGTCTTTTAAAACTGCGTTGGTGAAAACAAAATAGAGCGTATAAATATTCTAGAGAAATAAAGTATAAAGATTCATGAATATCAATTGAAAAGATTTAGAAGGTTTTTTTGAAGTTTGGAATTTTGGAAGGAAAAGTTATTTCAAAAGTATCGAATTATTTGATTTGATTGAATAATAATTGGAAGGTTGAATGAAAAATAATTTCTATTTTTTAAGTTTTGTATATAAGTTTTCTGCTTCAAAGCACAATTCTGAAGGACATTTTAATTTTAAATTAAATATACAACCCCTCAATATTCTAATTATAATATACGAGTAATTTGTTAATATTTAAAACAAGGTTCCTTTCGATTTTATATGGTAAGTTTTTCCTTCTTCAATTTAATGCACCTAATATTAAATAATTTTTAATTGGATAACTCATCCCTGATATTTCGATTTTTTTTTAATTGATTCATTAAAAATGTTTGCATAACCCTTGCTTAATTGATTCATTAAAAATGTTTGCATAACCCTTGCTTTCAAAAATATTTTCAATTGTCAATTTTCTGTACTTTTTTTTTTATTCAACATAAATGTGTCAATTGATATTAAATTGACATTTAAATATTAAAAAATAATTATTTTTAAACTCATTCCAATTTATTTAGTATTGCAAATAATAATGCAGTTGATATTAAAGTTTGGCCAAAAATATACATATTTTTTTTTAAGCGCAACTGTTCAACTGTTAGGCTAATAAGCCTGTCTATAGCTTAGGTATATGTTGGAACAGGGGTAATATTATATTCGTGTTATTAGGATTCGGGTCTTATTGAATTTCACATACAATTAAAACATGAGAAAGTACAAGGCCTTATAACATGTAGAAAAGTCTTAGATTTTCAATATTTACAATTCTATTTTTTGTTTATATTGTAATATTTTGTATTTGAGTATATGGTATTCTATATCTGCGAGTTATATTGTTCAATTAAATTATTTGTTAACATTTTGTACTTTGTTATTTTGTTATATTAATACAATTTTTATTAAAGATATATAATTATTAATTATTAATTATGTCATTAATTTGAACCCAATGGCGAATGGTAGCTGAGTCGAGTGGAAAACCAAAAATGTTTTTATACTTTCACTAGAATTCGAACCCAAGACTTTCCGCATGAAAGGTGGGCACTCAACCACTGTGCCACCCAGCCGTTTATTATATATATATATATGAAGTTTAATTTCTAAACATTACATTTTTTATATAACTGATATCAGTAATCAGATGATGTTATTGATGTACTATACTTAATGTAATTTATATGTCTTTTACAATTTTAAGAATCAGATCATTTCTGTAAATTTTTATATAAAGAGTTTTGTGACTTGAAACAATTTTTAGAATTTTTCTAGATTAAATGTTCAGTTTGGTCCCACAGAGGAGTCCTAAAGACTGAACAAATTAGGAAACTAATTCTATAAAGTTTTTTAGCTGAAGTTTAAAAAACAAATTATAATTAATTAAAAATTCAGAGAAATAAAGTTTAATATGCAAATTCGATTCCAACAAATTAAATATCTAATTTTTAGTAATAAGTTTACTTTGAGCAATTAAGAAGATTTATAATTATAGATGTCAAATCATGTTATTTTATATCAATTCAAACTATTTCTGAAAACTTTTTTTGAGAATTTAAAAATGGAAAATTCCAAATTATAAGTAAAATCTACTTATATTTTTGAGTAGTATACAAAGATATCATTATATCACTTTGGATATTTTATACTCTTGTCTTGCTTTTAAAAATTTTGAAAAATTGTAATTTTACAAACAACTTCATTCGAAATAGATTTTCCTTTATAAGAATGTACTTAAAAAATTTATGTCAAATATGAAGAGAAATTTAGCTTGAAAAAATTTTACAAAATTTTTTAAAAAATTGAAACTTCTTCGAAAAACTATAAAAAGATACTTTATTAGTTCTAAAAAATTTTATGAATTTATTTTAAAAATTTATCACTTCAAATAAAAAATAAATTGTAAATTTTACTGTTTATAACAAATCTAAGTGCAATAAAATATATTTTCGAATACAATTGAATTTAATTTAAAAATTTTTTCAAAAATATTTTCTTTTGGTCTTTTTACCAGCCAGAGTTTTTCTGATAAAACTCCTCTTCCTTTTTTGTATATAAATAAAATGATATTATAATGCCAACAATTACCAGGTTATTATATTGGATAAGATTAGGGTAGACTCAGGATGGAGTAGTGTAACAAAAAAGAGTATTAAATATTTAATAGGGAATATCTTAGTAATACTACAATTTAGAACGCAAGATCGTTTTGGGATGGTAGAGACTTTAGGTTTTAAGATGAAATGCGTTTTGTTTACTCAGCACAATTACTCAGCAGATCCTTATTTGGTACAAGATTGTTTTATCCTGTTTTCATAATAATCGAAATGCAAATTTACAACGGCGTTGAGTTCTACTTCCATTGTAGTATACTTTTCTGTTCCATTGGAGTAAATGTACGGGCATCTTTTACACGCCTCACAAGACTTAATAAAAATATCTTTGAAACAAGATATTTTCGAAATTAATAATTAAACAAACCTGAACTTTCTAATGGTGTTGAGTTCTATTTCCATTGCGGTGTTCATTTATATTGGCTACATTGGAGTAAAGGTTCGAGTACCTTTTACACGCCTCCCAAGACTTAATAAGCATATCTTTGAAATTGTCATAGATGGAAACTTTAAATGTGCTACAAAGGGAACCTGTCTTATTTCCTTATTTCCTGAATGTTGAAATTTTAGTGGCAATAGGAGTAAAGGTTGATATAATTGTCACACGCCTCTCCAGATATTTATCCATTTACTGTTAATTTAAAGACTTATTTTTATTTAACTAAGGGACTGTTGAGCTTAATATCGAATGAATGAAATATTTTTACCGAACACATTTTGAACTTTAATCTTGATTTAATGTTCTTCTACTCAAAAATAATATATCTTTAAAATAAAACCCACCATTTAAATAATCACAGATGGGTTAAAATATGTTTTACGAGTACTTATTTTTAAAATTAGTTTTCCAAAAAAATTTAAAGAATTCAGAACTAATTATTTAATTTTGATTCTATACTGAATTAAAATTTTCTATCTAAAATTATTAGATAAGATACATTTGTTTGTCATAGATACTTTCTTCTTATATTTATCCAAGAGAGTAATGGTTTTACAGAAAAAATCTTGGAATCACAATAAGGAAAAGAAAATAAACACTTATAAAAATACTGGAAATAAATTTCTAAAAAAAATTTTTTGTTTGACCAATTAGCAGGAACATTACTTTGATTTTATTTCTGTATTTTGTTAATTGTAGAAAAAACCAAAGAAAAATTAAATTATCCCATAGTAAAATGGTTATAATTAATAAATAAAGAAGAGTGTTTTGGAAAAGTTTTGAAACAAAAGAAAATTAAAAACAAAATATCTAAATTGTTTTGTTTTTTTTGGTACATATATTCCCTTAAGGAACATTTCTATTTGTGATATATCCTTTCTGTTTCCGTTATAGATCTTCTGGAAACAGAATGGATTTCCGAGAACTATTTTCTTGAGTTTAATTTTTTGTTATTTTTATTTTAGTTATTCTTTTGTTCACTAATGAAAAACAATAAAATTATTTTATTTCATTTTAAAACTTTTTTAATTTTTTAAATCGGTTTAAAAACAAAATTAAATGTTTTTTTCCTTAGATGAGGAGTGGGGCTACATGAGTTAGGATTGTAAATAATAGTTAAAAAAAATATTTGATTTTTCCTTCTTATTTTTAAATTTCACAAGTTCATAATTCATAATAGTTTAGCATATAAACTGGGTAGCACAGATTTTTAAGTGTGAACCTCTAATTCGAAAGACATAAGTTCCTAGTGATGTAGCGAATTATACCAGTTAATACCATTGCGGATGACAGATATAGACTCAAGTGTATAAATCGGATCAGCATCTTGTGCCTCCGTACCGAAACTCAAAATAACTTAAACAAGTGAGGGAAAAAAACCAAGGGTTTTTAAAAAGCACATTTTCAAAATTATATACGGTTTCTTACTGAGTATTTTATCATTTATTTTTATAAAAATATATAATATGATATTATAATTTTGTTATTTCATTAATAATTAATTATATGACTAATAGTGAAATACTTAGAATATAACCCCAATGCACTCAAGAAAACCTTTTAATAAGTGCAAAATATAATGTTGGAGCTTCAATGTTAACGTTTGATTTTGGAAAAACTTACACTGGTGAATAAGTTACTGTTTTATAAGAACATAAAAGTTTTAATTTTGAAGACCTAGTAGCCCTTCAATGGGGAAGGTTCCCAAATTTTTGCTTAGCAAACTTATGATGGATCTGCTCACCCCCCTCCTGTGTTCACCCTTCAATTTTTTTCCGGTTGTAGGAAATCAATTTTGAACTCCAACAAAATTTGGAATTTTACCTAGAATATTATTATCTAACCAAAAATAGTTAAGACTAAGAAACAATTTCTTCAAATTAAAGAGACCCTTTCAAATTTAAGAAAAACCTTTAACGTATGTTGAAATATAATGCTGCAGCTGTAAATTTTGCATATTTGTAAAAAAAAATTTGAACAGGTGTTAAAGTTACAGGTGGTTGAAAATAGAAAAATTTCAATTTTCGAGCCTTTATAGCTCCTAAACAGGGGGCGTGACATTAAAATTTTGTTAACCGACTCCTATTAATTTTGGAGGACCGTTTAGAAGATATATGGGGCCAAAAATTTTGCAAAAGTTGAGTTTAGCGTAATGGTAAATTTTAGTACCGTATGGTAACCCTATACATTTTAGTCTTATATTTTTGTGAAGCTTATAAAATCAGCTATTTTTTGATTGAAAATACACTTAACAAAACTCTTGTTATAATAATTTAAAAATAGGGCTTTTTCCAACTTTGGGAGGCTGTAGCTCTGTAACGGGTGGGGCTACAAAAAAAAATTCTTCTACGAAATTATTTTTTTTGTAATTTCTACCAGTGGTTAAAATTTCTTTACTCTATTTCAAACGGTGTAAAAGTTTTTGTAAACATACGGACGGACGGACGGACGGGCAAAGTCAAAATTAAGAAAAACCTTTGACACTTATTGAAAGTTTCGTTTTGGAGCTTTCAATTTTGTATACAAATAAGAAAAAATTTTGACAAGTATTCAAGTTATAGGTGTTTAAAAGCTAAATTTTTAATAAAATTTCAATTTTCGACCCCTTACAGCTCCTAAAGAGGGGGCGTGACAAAAAATTTTGTTAAATGACTCTTACTTATTTCTAAGGATCTAACTTCTCCCAAAATTTCAAGTTTCTAGATTTAGCCGTTCCGAAGTTATGAGGGACCAAAAATTTTGTAAAACTTAGTTTTATATAACGGTAAATTTTAGTACCGTATGGTAACCCTATACAACTGGCTTTTAAAAATTTGTAAAGCTTATAAAAACAGCTGTCTGTTACCGTTTTCAGGTTGGAGATATACCTTATAGAACTCTAATTATAACTGTTTAAATATGGGGCTTTTTTCGACTTTGTGGGGCTGTAGCTCCGTAACGGGGGGGGGCGGCTACAAAAAAAAGTTTTAACATTAATTTATTTTTATTGCAATACCTACCCATTCCTGATATTTTTTTGTCAATCGTAGGTAAAAAGGGACGGACGGACAGAGTGAAGCTATATAGGCACATTTTTACAAAATTTTTTGAAAATGTGCTAAAAATTGTAAGAGCTAGAATTTTCATAGAAACTAATTTAAAATGTTTTTTATACAATTTGAAAGTTTCCTATTGTTTTTGTTTGAAATCGGACCAACGCTCGGCTAGCTGTCATATAAATTTTTAGAACTAATTTGAATTCAAATTATAATTCAACATTAATAATACTCGAAGGTTGAAAAATAAGGCAGATAAGCATTTTTTAGAATTTTTAAAATAAACTTCATGTTAGGGTAATTACACCATGAGTTGATAAGTTTTAAAATATTTGGAAAACTGCCATAATTCTCAACCTGATAATAACCAATTGCAATATTAAAGAGGTAACGCGATTTAAATTGAAAATGGACTGAAAAAGTTATAGAGCAAGTATTTTGGCAAAGTTTGAAATTATTCGGGCAAGTATTAGGAGTGGACAAAATTTTTACATGCCAATTTTGCAAAAAGAAAATTTTTGTAGTGTACTAGGCCAATTAGTTTTTGTTTTTAATAAGTTTTATTTGCAATTGTAAAATATGTTGTCATTTTTGTCAATTACTTTTGGTTATAATTTTTCTTTTAAATATTATAGCATTCATATATCGAAATTTTTTATACCAAAATGGGTTGGTTTGGGTATTTAAAAGTTGACAAGTGTAACTATAATCTTACACTTTTTAATTTAGCTAAAAATAGCTTTTGGATTCTAATTAATAGCAAAATGATATTTGATTTTCAGGGTTCTGGCTGCTTTTCCAAAATGCGTTTATGATCAAATAATTTGTTTCAAATTGTACTTTAAACAAAGCCAATAACCAGAACTGCTTGCTGACCGGGCTATTGAAGAAATGTCAAAATAAAAAAATTTTCTACAGTCTTTATTTTTTCGTACAATTATTAAAAAAATTAGAACTCGTTTTTTCTTTAATAATAATAAATTAAATTCGAAAAATTTAAAAAAACAAAAAACTTCTAATAAAAAATAAAAATCAAATAAACAATGAACATCCCTTTTAAAAATGCTTTCAAAAGAGGTAATCAGAAAGTCTTTTATTGTAAGCGATAAAAATCAATTTTGTTAAAAGTAAATTAAAAATAAATTGATTCTTTTATTTTGAAAGAAATTATTTTTATTAGTAAAACATGGAGTCCAGATACAGGTTACATATTTTATTTAATAATAATTCTTTAAAGAAAATATGGTTGCTAAGAAATGGATTAGAACTAAAAATAATAAATTTTATTGAACAACATATAGAGAAAATTGAAAATGGGACTATACATAAATCAAATTATTAACAAATGATATTAAATACATAGATAAATAATATATAATTTTTTATTTAGTTCCCTACATGTATTGAGGTTTTATCGAAGGTTAAGTTTTATTTTAGGAAATAAAAAGTCAAGACAAAGAATAAATATTTGGTTTTAATACGCTAATTAAGTTTAAAAATTTTTTAGTTTTTGAGTTTTTTTTATATTGTTTGAAAAAGAACCAAATAAAGTTATAATTGAAATTGACAATATATGAATGAAGGACTAATATTTATGTAATAAAAGAAGCCAATTATTTTTTTAATTCAAAGATAATTTTATGACAATTTGGTTTTAAAAATAATTGGCGGTATATGGTGTAATTTTCGCCACAACCAGGTCTGAGGAATCGTATTCGATCAGACTACTTTTGGATTTTGGACCACTTTTCGAGAAATTCCAGTTTTATTTCATCAATTACACGGATTATGTTGGCAATAAATTCTTTCTGGTTTATCAACATGAATCAATTTTTACAAAACCTTAAAGAAAATAAACCAGTAGCGTTGTATTGTATGATCCTGGCCATAGGCCTCCAATAATCGGATCATTTCTCGAAATATCACCAAACATTTTGGACAGGTTTCCCTTTCGGATTAATACCATTCAAATTTTGAAACAAAAAATAATTGATCATCAATCTGTGACGAGCATCATTCACTGTAACCATAGCTCCAGCATCTATACAACCAAATATGTTTCCAAATTAATATAAACCGAACTTAATTCTGCCTAACACCTTATCTAATTTACTTAAACGTAAATTTAAAATGTAACTTCATAATTTGTATAAACTACTTACAGCAAATTAAAGGTATTTTCCAACCACCAATAGTCTCTTTTTAATAATTTATCAATGTCTTGAACAGACATAATATTTTTAAGATTTTATCCGTTTATATAGTTTGGGTAACATTCTATGGTCTTACATGTAGCCCGTCTGTTATAGTGATTTAACAGGGGGACATAATTATGGTCTTGAATATATCTATTTTGAAGTTATAAAGCCGGTGAGCAAAGTCTTTTTAATATTCTTCCCATTGTGGTAAAATATATAAAATATCAAACCATTTTCTAAAGGGTTTTGTGCTCTTTCATAATGATTTCTAATAAATTTTATTATAAAATATTCTATTCTTATGATTTTTGCTTTCTTGTACAAGTATTTATTAGAGTAAAAATGCTTGTTATTGTACTCGGGCTTTCTGTTTATATTTGTACAAACTATTACACACTTTCTTTCAAATTTTCTTAATGTCTCCATTAGGCTTGCGCTAATGTTGTACCATATTGGTGCACCATATACAAGCAATGGTCTTATTAATGTCTAGTAGCATATTATTTTAACTTTTTGACTAATGTTTTTGTTGTAAAATAGTTTTTTTATAGCCATGAAGGCTTTATTACCTTTTAAAATTGTATGTATCACGTTCAACTACAAAAGTAAAAATTGCATATTTATAGGGGTCCCATTTTTCAGTCTTTGATATTGCAAACAATTTACAAACACAAACTAATGTTGTTTAATTTTATATTTTTTTGTTAAATAAAATTCAACATATAATTATATTTCGAAAATTAATTGCTCCTGGCAAGTAATTAACTTAAACACAAAGTTTTTGTTTATATTTTTATTGTTTCATTAGAAAATAATACATATTATTTATAATTAAATACATATATACCAAAATATATTATTGTACATAATATTAAATTGTATTTATATTTATTCCTTTAAAAACTTATATGTGTATATATACTTAACAAATATTCTATATTTAAGTACAAAGACTTCTAAAACAGTTTGTTAACCAATTTCTTTTCAGACTAAAACTAAAAAACAAGAATATCAACAATAGATCAAAATTATTTTAAGGAATATAATAAAATATAAAGATAAAAAAAAATAACAGAAAAGAATCTGAAGATACGTCGTAATAAAAATATAAAAAAAAAATATTAAAAAGAATGATGTGTTCTTTTTGTTTTGTATATAAAATTTAATTTATTTATTTGAAACTTTTCAATAAACAAAAGAATTCTAAAATAACTAGAATATCTGAATTTCTTATTTATACATATATATTATATATATTTATATACATATATTTTGTTTTTAAGTTATTTGAATTTTTTTTTTGTTTCTTATATTTTATCATAAGATTCTAAATTTATGGTTCATGACACTTTACTAAAAGAAAAATCTTGAATAATAATATCCCGAAAAGAAAAATCCCGAATTTTAATTCTGTAAACAAAAACCCCATATTTTCCAAAATTCCGAAAATAAAATTAAAAACTAAATATCCTGAAAACCAAAACTCAACCCATATTATAATAAATTAATAGTTGTTAATTTATTATTTATGAAAAATTTTAAGAAGGATTTCAGAGTTGGATACAAAATCGGGGTTCCAATTACTTGTTCAGCGGAGGTTTGTCAGTAAATTCCTTGTTTTTGACTTACTGTTTAAAAAAAAAGGGAGGAAGGATTTCAGAGGTGGATACAAAAACAGGAATGTATGTATATTTAAGTGAAAGTTTTTTTTTGGAAATTCATACCCAACCTGAATAAGGTTTCGCAATTTGGGATTTTAGAATTTTCGTATTTGAGATTTTGGAACTTTCAAAAACGTAAGCTTCGGTGTTCGAAATCATTCGGGATTTTGATATTATCGAGATTGTTTTTTTCAAGATTTAAAATCATTCGGGGTTTTTTTCATTCGGGATTGTTTTTTTCCAGTAAAATGTCATGGACCCTAAATTTATATGTAGAATACATATAAATATATAAAAGTTATTATATGTGTATCGTTGTAGTAGTAAAAGGATAAAATTTAAATTTTATTATCAAGTTAAAATTATTTTGATTTAATTTTAGATAGATACCTATATAAATGAGCAGGAACACTATTTTTTTGGGATATAAATTTAATTGCAAATTTATTTCAGAAAAATAGACATTTTTATTATCTAGAGCCATCTAGCTCCTTTTTATTGGTTTATTGTATTTTTAATGTGTATGGAAGTGGTATACTTTATATAACTCTGCATACTCCTTGGAATTTTTATGCATTTGTATTTTGTCGCATTTTTATTTCAAAATTTAATTTTTCTGCTGAAATTGTATTTTGGTAAAGTGTTCCTTTGTTTTATTTCCATATATTTTATAAAATTTTGGTAAAGGATGGAAAATATTTTGTTGGAAGATTTCATTTAAAACATGCACTTATTTGATATTATAAATAGAAACTATAGTTTTATTTATCTAATTCGGGATTTTTCATACTCTATTTTATTCAAAAGTTTTAAAAACAAGGCGATTTTATTTTATATATATTTTATTAATATAATACAAGACAGTTTTTGTATTAAATATAAATTTTATTTATTTATTTTTATTCTGATCCTTTGTTAAAATCCAGCACAATAAGAAGTTAAATATAGCTAGTATCCATTATTGAATCTTATGTTTCATTTTAAAATAGTATGTTGTTTTATAATGAAAAATATAATAAAGATTTATTTTCGTATTACTTTAGAAATTTTATAAATAAAAGATACAATCTATGAAATAATCTATTTAAAAGATTGCTTGCAATATTAAACTTTTATATTATAAAAAAACACTTGCATCAAACAGAAGTGATCTTTTTAAGTTTATTCTATTTTTTTTAACAAAATCTTACAATTGGTGTATTCCAAGTTATCCTTTATCTATCTAGCATTCTAACTGTCTATCTGCACATATAAAAGCGAATGTATATTTGTTAGTTTTTATGTAGCTCGAAAATGCTAAGCCGATTATCATAAAAAGTTTATATACAAAACTTTTGTACGGCGCTTATTTGTGGGCTATCCATTTTGCTTTCTAACGGAATGCCAAGCTGGAGCTCTATACAAGAATTTAAACTTTTTTATTCTAAAAAAAAATAGTTTAACCTTTTGACTTCAAATTTTGTATACGTGTTGCTGTTTAAAAAAAAAAAAATTTTAATGTTGTAAGAATCCCTTAAATAGCATTCTATGGAATTAAAATCCTAACTGGGCTACATTTCTATCTATTTGCGCATTCTTTATTCCTTTAAAAATAATACATTGATTCAAAGTTACTAATTTATTAATATTTGATCCCATTAGGAACACCCATTTAATTAATTTTTAAAAATTTATTGTACATTCAATTAATTTAAAAAAATCCATCTGATAATTCTTATATTATCTATGTTATTTTTTATTATATTATTAAAGTTAAAATTACTTTAATTAGAATTAGTTAAGTTAAGATTTAGAAAACCAGTATTTCTCCGGTTTCCTACTGTTTTGAATATTTATTCCTAATATTTTAAACTAATTTATAATTTTTGTATTGGAGATATTCCATTTTCTCATGCAAACTATTAATTATTTAAACTAAACATATAATTAAGAAGCGACCGGTGTTTTTGCCGCTCGAAATTATCCGCGGCCGAGTAAGTTGTTTAATATATATGAAATTTATTTATATTTAACAAGTAATTAAGCCGCGCCTTGCGTTTGAATTAAGCTGAATTGAATTGAAATAATCCGATTAATATATGTATATGATATATATTTATACCTAACAAATAATTAAACCGCGCCTGGCAATCCAGAATAAGCCGCAACCGAATAAGCCGAATAATGTATATGATATTTATTTATATTTAACAAGTAATTAAGCCGCGACCGGCAAATTTGAGACCGAAAAGCCGATTAATATTATGATGATGATGATATTATATGATTTCATAGAAAAAATATTTTATTTATATAAAAATATAAATAACTTGTATAACTTTCAATACCTTTTAACTAGGATTACTATAAATATATTATTTTCTAAGTTTATTCTTGTTGAATAACTTTTATTATTTTGTATATATTATCGTATATTTATATTCAATTTTAACCTTTTTATAATTTTATCAGTTTTATATTTATTCTTTTTCAATAATTTTTATTTTATTTTGGCCTTCTTTGTCTCTCTTTACTCATAGAAATATGATTTAGATTAATATTTATTTATTTAATATTTTTGAATATACTTTATGATAAACTTATTTAGATTTAAGATTGTATCATAGTTATATAATTTTAAAAAATTTTAAGTTTATTCTTTTGTCAAGTAAACTATTTATATATAATTGAAATATGAATACAGTAACACACATATATATGTTATTATATATATAAATCTATATATATATATATACATATATATATATATATATTAAAAAGATATCATTTCATATAATTAAAACAAAAACTATACAAAAGATGTGATGTTAAAGTTAAATTATATAATGTATTATTTTTAAAAACTTTTGTTCACCATTTTTAAAAAAAATTTGTTTTTTTAATATTTAAAAAATAAAAAGTTTTTGTTCCATTTGAAAGAATTATAAAAGGTAACCCTCAAATAGAAATACATTATATATTATACAGATTTTTATAACATAATATATACAGATCCTTATAATATAATATATACAGATCCTTAAAGTAATTATATTCTATTTTATCATGTGTATGATAC
>CAUJBZ010000296.1:0-34901 GCA_963082915.1 Dolichopus griseipennis | reverse complement strand
TAATTTAAAAAAAACGTGGTCTTAAAACTTTTGTTACTTAATTTAAAATCTTAATAAACTGAATTAATTCTAATATTAACAATATTTCATAATAAGTAATTCATACTTTAAAGTACTTCTAATCATCAGTGTATAAACTGAAACATATAACAAATCTAAAAATATTTAATTAGTAAATATTTATTTTAGTTTTTAGTTTTTAATTTAATTCAATACACAAAAATCTGAGTTTATATTTACAAAACATTAAATATTAATTATTCACTTTATAGTTTACAGTTTAAAATACACGTTACATCTACATATACATGCACATTTACATTAATTTTTTTTTAAATTTTTAAATAACTTTTAAATTATCAATCAAAAAATATGATAATATCAGCTATATCTGTAAATATATTATATATTGATCTATATCTGACTACATACATATATATATTTATCACTACATGATTGTATGATAAAAAGATCAATATTTACCTAAAAATCAAAGAGTGTGAAATATTTGTAATTGTTTTTTAATTACTTGGTTCATTGAACTCATTTAAAAAATGAGAGAAAAAAAAACAAAAAAAAACAAAAAATAAAAAAAAATAAACTAAAACGATAAAGAAATTTTAATTCCATATTTTCTAAAGTACTTTTTCATTTGATTTATGCACAAGTTGAGAGGATGTTTTTTTTTTTCTATATATTTTTTGGTACTCAAAAAATTATCCCGTGAAACAATTTGCTAAAATATGTTTTTCATATTGAAAATTATTTTATTGGATTTTTTAAACTAGCTTTAGAATTCTGCATGATTTTTAATAAGTTTTATATTTATTAAGTTTTTAAATTATTTAAGTCTTCCCCCTATGTGATTCGAAAGAATCCTCTTAGAATTAAGAAAATTTTTAATAAACTTTTAATTCAACTTAGTTGCTCAAATTATCCGATAGTTATTAATTGAAGATAAGAATTGATATTTAGATTTGTTTTACATTTCTTGTTAATTAGTATTAAGCATTTAATCAATTAGATTTAGCTTTAAACACTTCTCTTAAAAATTTTGTTTAACAGAAAGTATGTACCTATTGTTCTTGTTATTAATACAAAAAAATACAAAAACTGCTTTCATTTAAAATTAAAAATTTGAGTTAGTTTAATTAACGGTTTTTTTTTTCCCAAATTTTTTCTTGGGGAACATGGGGTTTCCACATAGTTTCTTCAATTATTTCTATTTTGCGACATTCTTTTTATTTCCAGAACATGCTTTTCCAAATCACATCCTTATTGTACTACTCTTCCAGGTGGGTTTTGCCCAAATTTTTTCTACTTTGGGGTTTCCATTATAGCACTTAGCGTGTCCCTGATTTTGTTAGAAGCCTTTGAATGTGACAAGTCCATTTTCATTTCTTTTACCTTTTTTGGATCTTTTACCTTGTCATTGCCCAAAGTTCTTCATTTATAATCCACATTGGCCAGAATATGCGAAATATTATTCTCAGACATTTATTTACAACGACTTATAGTTTCTGTATATTATTTCTTGATACAAATAATATTTTGCTTTCATATAGCAACACTGCTTTGACACATGCTTCGAAAATTATATTTTTCATTCCGAGGACTGTTCCTAATTTCAATAAATATTGCCGATTAGGTACTTGTTTAAAAAAATGACCACCAAATTAAGAAATAGATTTTAAATTATATTTTAGAGGCTAATGTAACCCATACATGGAGGACTAGGTTTTCAAATTGGTACGCGGACTTGTTTACAAACCTTGCCATACACTATTCAACCTACTATCAAACCAAAAACGTATAATTGTTTTTTTTTTTGTTTTGAAAAATATGTTAAATGTCAAAAGAATCTGATAATTTTAAATTTGAATTTTTAACAGTTTTTATTTAAATATGTAGTTTTTCCTATTTAATTTTTTTCTTCTAAAATTATGATATTTAATATTTTTTTTATATTTTAAAACATTTTTCTAACTTAATTTTATAATTATTTCAAATTCTTTACTTAATTATTTGTTATTTTATACATTACTAGCTAATACCCGGTGCGCGTTGCTGCGCCTCTCAATGGAGGTTTAATTAAAGTTGATGTTACTGCAAAAAGTTAACACAAAAATTACACACGGTTTACACATGTAAATTTTAAAATGTATGAAAGCAATCTTTTTAAAACGATTTTTCTAGGATTATTCTAGTAATTTTTGAAATTTTTTGTAATTCAAAGCAGTACAAACTACTTTCTAAAGTTTGACGTAATTTACTTCCAAAAAAAATTTTTTGACCAATCGTAGGACCGACTGTTAACATACTCAACTCCATTTTCAAGTTGCTTCACACATATAAAATTTGAGGTCAACCGGTCAAATCGTTTCTAATTTAGATTTAAGTAAAGCAAAAATCTATAAAAGCCACTGTGTTAACGGAACTATACTTTCCATTGGGTTAACGGAACTATACTTTCTCTTTGGGCAAAGCAGTATTGCGCTAAATTGGACGTAATTTTCTTCCAAATCTTTTTTTTGTCAATCTTCGGGCCGGCATGAGTTAACCAATTGCAAGTCTGTAAAAAGAGCTAATTTCATTCTCAAAACGGAACACATACACAAAATTTGAAGAAAATCGGTTAAACCGTTTCTAATTTAGAGTAAATTAACCAAAAACCTATAAAAAGCTGTTGGGCCGCAATGGGTTAATGGAACAAAATTTTTTTTGGGGCTTTCTTTTAAGCCAAAGCTGAATTTCGTAAAATCGGACAAAATTTGGACCCAACATTTTTTTTGACCACCCGTCGGCCCGACATGGGTTAACAAATTCCAAAATTCTTAATAGTGTCTACTTAATTCTCAAAGAGCATCACGTATACAAAATTTGAAGTCAATCGGTCAAACCGTTTTCATTTTAGAACAAAGAAATAAATACTTGCACCACAGCCCCAACTTGGCGGTCCGTTAGAGCAAAATTTTTGTGCCACGATTTCCTTCCAAACCCAAAAACCTCTATATACAAATTTTCATGAAAATCGGCTGGGCAGTTTAGGAGCCAACTCGTTACATACAAACAAACAAACAAATAAACAAACTTTCGCTTTTATATAGGTATATAGATAATTTTCTTATTTTTTCAAATCGGAATATCACAACGATCTTTCGTGTCAAAAAATGAAAAAAACGAAAGAAAACAAAATAATATTAAAGTTCTTCAACTTGCCCATACACGATAAAACTAAAATGCAAACTTAGGACTCCGCCCACAAAAAATCAATATTGTTTTCATTTTCTTCCAACCAACTTTTCAACCTTCAAAATGGTCTTTCAACTTGCCCATACACGATTCAACTTCGCAAGTACGCGTGCCAAGTTGAAGACCCGGTCCATCGTGTATGGGTTGCTTAAGAAATATCTATATTGTATAAAAAATTTTGAACTTTTCAGTGAGGTTTTACAAATATAGATATTAAAAATTCTTAATCAACTGACTAATATTCAACTTTTTTCAATATAAAAATTAATATTTTATATTTTCGAATAAAACGCAATCAAAAATTAAAAGAACTTTTTTAAAACAACATTCATCAACATTTTATTCTAAAATTGTTTTGCGGGTTCATTTTATTCTATCTAAACTTTAACAATTTTATATATATATATTTTTGATTTTTATTATTTTTTTTTTTTTATGAATATTCAATAATTCTTATTAAAGGAAATGAACTACGAAAAGCAATCATATCTGTTCTAATGAATTTTTAGTATTTCTTTCCTGTGATGTAACAGATTTTTCAATAAAAAAAAAAAAACAAAAAAACAAACAAATATACAAAAAAACAGCAAAAAAAAAAAAGCTCTATAAAACAAACCGTTATTCTAAGCTCATGTTACCAATTTATCCAATTCAACCATTACTATGTAACTAATATCTATATATATAGATATTTAAAATTAAAATACAATATTTTACTATTAAACATGAGAAATATTAAATGAAGCATATATATATATATATACCTACATACATAAATATAATATATATATATATATATATAGATTCTAAATACATTAGTAATTGAAATAGAGATGTTTTAAAGGTACTTAAAAAAAAAACTATTTAAATCTAATTTACATAAATACAAGCATATTATTAAATATATACATATATAAATATATGTATATATAGAAAGAACTTTATAACACACAAACTTACATGTATAAAAATTAATTTCAAAAAATAATCGAGTATAAAAAGGATTTTATCATAAATGAATGCGATTAGTTCAACTTTTAAAGATCTTATTGACAGTTTAATATTACGCATATTTAGTTTTATATATATACAAGTTTATAAATGTATATTATACATATATATATACACATATTTTGTGTGGTGTCTCAATAATTAAAAATTTAAATAGAAAAAAAAAATAAAAAAAAAAACAATATTTGAAAAATTAAAACACGAATCAACCATAATATAAAAGTTGTGTATGCAAAAAGAAAATGATTCAAAAAGTTGACATCAACATTAGATTATGCAAAATTTTTATTGAAATTTTCCTGATTATTTTAACATTTGGATATGGATTAAGTAAAAAAAATTTGAAATATTGATATATCAGCATCATTATCTTTATTCAAAAAAAAAAAAAAACTTACTATCATCATCATCATCATCATCATCATTAGCAACATCAATTATCATTGAAATATTTTTATTGATTAAAAATGAACAACTGCAAGAGCAAAGAGTATAAAAAAAGAAAAAGAGAAGAATATAAAAAACAGCAATTGCAACAAATAAAAAAAAAGCAAAAACAATATTTGCAACAAAATAATTTATCTGATACTGACGCTTTTATCACGTCCATTCCTATTTTATACGCAATTCTAAATAACTATATATAACATTTATTTCAATATTATAATTTTTATACTCGTATGACTATATAGTCAAAGGGTATAATAAGTTTGCCATTACGTTTGTGACGCAGCCTCGATAACTCAAAAGTCCGCACGATAACTCAAAAACTAAAGGACCTAGGATCTTGAAATTTTCGCAAATCCGTTTTTTTGCAATAGCCGTCATCGCTATTTAAATCCAGTCATTTTGGTCCATGGGTTCGGGTAGCTGCCATACAACTTCTTTTTTTATATGAGTACTACTCTGTATCTATTGCAGCTGCGTATCTGTATTTTCCTAAAAATAGTTTAGTGTAATGGCCAAAGATTCTGCAAAATTTGGTTGGTCTACTGCAGAGGGTTCGAGTAGCTGCCATACAACTCCTTCTTTTATATGAGCATTACACTAATAAAGCTGTATGTTTGAAATTTTGCCAAAAGTAATTAACCGGATGATATAATGTATATGTTACGGTCATACGGATATCCCAGAGTTGACACAGTCTACTCTACTACACTTTTCCTCGTTTTTTTCATTTTTAATACAAGTACAAGTACGAGTACTCAATTGTTACGCCTATTATAAGTACTAGAAATACTCATACTCTTCTCTTACATACAATATAATAAAATCATACTTTTGTTGAAAAATACTACAATATAAAATTGAAGCTGATGTCGACGATGATTTATTTGTTGTAAATGAATCTCTTATTTCTAGATCACTTTATAGGCAATTTTATATATATATATATATATATATATATATATTTATTATTAATAATCAACAAGAATTCTAATATTATTAGGCCAAAGGATTATTTATATAATAATATTATACTATATATATATATATATATATATATTAATAAAATAATATTAAATGATGGGTATAATATTGGCAGGATATTAATATAAAAAGTAATGATGAAGATGGTGGTGGTAATGATAGTATTAATGATAGTTATGGTTTATATATATATATATATATATATATATACGTATGTACTACTATAGTGAAATTAATAATAATAACATTTTTTATCATTATGAACAGCAATATCATCAAATGATTGTCGAACTAATTCTGGTAATACTGGATTATGTATGAAACGTATTGAATGTAGAAAAAATGGTGGAAGTGCTTCAGGATTTTGTGGTACATTTGGTGTTTGTTGTGACAGTATGTATAATTTTTATATAATATTTATTTGTAGGTATATATATAGGTAGAAAATTATTTTATTAAATATTATTAATAAAATAGGTAGTTTTTAGATTAAAAAAAAAAGTGAAATAGAAATTATGTAAGAAAGTTATATTATTTTGATTAATTGATATTGATTAATTAAAATATAGTTTATGAAATATAAAATTAATTAAAACATATTTAAATCCAATGTTTTTAAGAAAAATATATTTTAATTTAAAATTGTGGGAAAGTTAAAAAAAATATAAGACTTTAAGATTGTTTCTGCATTTTTGAGCTTGGAATATTTTTTTATATATATGTAAATGTTTTCTAAGACGAACATAATAATGAATATTAAATTCTAGTAATCTTTCAAATAAGTTGATATAATTCTAATAAAGAACTTTTTTATTTAAGGGGTTTTAAGGAATTTTAAAAAAAAATTTCGAAAAATAAACTGAAAAAAAAAGAATAAATCACGACTTTACAATCTCGAATCTGAAATTTCAAATAAAATATAAATGGGTTAAGAGTTGCACTTAAAAACAATGTAGGTACTCCTTCGTTCAAAATGGTTGTACATTATCTACATGTTTTTAAGCTACTCTGAATTAAAAAGGTTTTTGAAGTTAGATTAAAAATCACGATTTTTCCTTTATCAGAATATTAAAATAATTACATATGCAAGATTTTTAATTAACGGGGGCTAAGAAAAGATCCAAAGTATACCCCAATTAAGACCCTTTGCCTTTGCCATTCAATTTACCAAAATTATCCCAAATTTAGGTTTCTCTCATATAATGATTTTCTTTTCATATAAAAATTTTTTCGAGGTTTCCAGTAGATCATCCATGACCAAGGGTTACCAATTTATATTAGTAAAATACAATAAAAATTTATTTATTTATTTATTCAAAATACCAGAAAGCAGTAACTATTACCTGATATTATAATAGTCTTTTGCCTATTTGGCACTATTTTTTTTACTATTATAATATATACTACCTTTTACTACCTAAATTTTTCGATTGAAAAACCGCCATTTTAATCACTGAGCTATCGGTCAGATCACAATTAATATATTTAGTGCGCTTCATTTTTAATTTTTATTCTTTATCTTAATATTTTATTGCATTTATTTACGTAAAAATTAGAGAATTGCTTAAAATTAATTCATTCAGATTGCTTTAAATTCCAATTCGAAAATTATAAGTAACTTTCCTAACTTAAGTTCTTAGAAGTACATTGAGTGTTAGTAATATACCCGAGTATTATAAAATCTGACTTAGGTAGTCAGGTTGAAATTGTTTTTTTTTTTTTCAATATTGAAGTAATGTTCACTTAATTCTCGTTTACACGTATTTGAAATAAAATTATTTGAAAAAATAATTCAATTCTTTTTTCCACGATCGAATTTTAAATAGCGCGATTTAAAAACCATTATTAAATTCCATTTGAAACGATCTGACATTTCAAAAGAAAAAATTGATTTTTTTACACGATTTTCTTTTAACGCGAATTTTTGATCTAAAGTTGGATCAATCGTGTAAAAAGAGAATTCCGTGTAATTATGCTACGTCAATATGATGGTACTAAGGCAATATGATGGTACCCATAACTATACATAATTTTAGGGTTTTCAATATTTTTTACAGCTATATATATATGTTTAAATAATTTATGCAAAATTTTCTAATACTAATTGTTTTTATTTTTTCTTTTAATGATAAATGATGAATAATTGGATTGATTTTATAATATCTAAAAAAACCAAAACATACACAAATACACATAAAACATAAAAAATATCATCTAAAACAAAAAAAAACAATTTTTTATAATTTTTAGTGAATTTATTATGCAATGGTATTTCAAAATTAAAGAGAACAATTATAAAAAATCCAATAACATTACCACAAATATGTGAATATCATTTTCAACCATACAATTCAAATGTATGCCAATTAAGGATTGACTTTGATATGACATTAGCACAACCAATGATACCAAATTCAGATCAAAATGACTTACAATATGTATCATGTGTCTTGGATGAATTTCGTGTTGATCAAATTATAATTTGTGGTACAAATGTAAAACAGCATAGTAAGTATTATTATTGATACATATATATATATTATATTTTATATAAATTTTATTATGCAACACAATATATAATATAGATAAATATAATTGAATAAAGAGTTTTTATATACCTTAATGTGTGTATATATATAATTCTAGATTAAATTTGTAGATAGGAATTTTCTAAGACTTATAATTGTTAAGTAAAGTGAATGATTTTTATTTATTAATGCCATTACAAATTAATTTTAACTTTATATATATATATATACATAAATATATTTTTATATATATTATATAAGTTTGTGTGTGTTATTACAACTTTTAAGAATGATAATAGTTATATCCTGTAATGAGTTACCTATAGTTTTTTTTATACGCATATAAACGTAAGTCGAAGGGTATACAAAATTTGATATTTCGTTTTTGACGTAGTAAAGAAGGGGAGTATAGGTGTAGACTCTAAGGTATGGACGTTAACTTAGTAGATATAGACTCAAGGGTATGGAACGGATCAGAATAGAAAAGTCAATTGATTTGTCTGTGTTTGTCCGTTCGCATGATAACTCAAAAAATAAAGGAGCTACAGGATTCTGAAACTTTCACAATTTATTTTGCAAGCGCCACTATCGCTATTTAAAACCACTCATATTTATTCTATAAGTTGAGTATTTGCTCTACAACTTCTTATTTGACATGATGGTAACTCTATACTTATTAAAGCTGGGTATTTGAAATTTTACCAAAAGTAGCTGAATTTATAGCCATATTTTGCGAAAAATTTGATTAGCAGTTTAATGGGTTCGAGTAGCTGCCATATAATTTTTTTTTAATATGAGATATCAGAATAAAAAAATATATTATAATTTAAAGCTGATTATCTTAAATTTCATCTTTAATGCCCAGCATCTGCACAAAACATAGTCGGTGTGGTATAATAGATTCGAATAGTGCCCATGCAACTTTAGTAAATAATTAGAATCAAATAAGTTGGGAATTTAAAACTTGGCTTAAATTAATTTCCGTTCATCCCCGTATCCTAGAGTTGACACAGTCTTCCCTACACTCTTCCTCATTCAAGTATAAATAAGAAAAATAGTTAAATAGAAGACATGGGTGATTACTTATTTCAATTTTTTTTTTTTTTGGATTTTACTCTGCCCTGTCCAATTTTTTTGTGTGTTTTTCGAAACAAAGTTTGGGGAATGATGGATGAATTAATTAGCAAAAGAATAACAGAGATATCGTGATTGAAAAATTTTTGATTTATAGTTTTAATTGGATGAACTGAAATGTTATAAAGACTGAGATTTTTACTATTTGTTTCTTTTTTGGAAATCATCTTAAATTTTGTTTTCGAAGAATACAATTTTGAAGATACAAAATACAATTGATACATTTTATAAGGTGTACACAAATCCTACAGATATTATACAATATAGAAACTGATTTAATATCATTAGTAATTAAAACATTAAGGCTTATTTTTATAATTAAATTGTATATATCTAAAACTAAAACATATTAGCAACTAATTATAAACTATTCTGAACATAATATGAACTCAAATTAAGTTCATTGATTTGGGTTACATTTTTCCTTGATAACAAAAAGGTCAATGTTATAAGTTCTTTGTTGTTGTTATTTTATTTAGAATTAAATAAGTTTTCTGTTAGTAATTATTTACTTTTCAAAAAAGAGGTTCGTTTTTTAAATTAATTCTTTTAAATATTTTGTTTCATTCGTATTTAATATAATATACTCTTTTCACATAAACTTGGTCCATTTTCAAATGAACTTAGTATTTATTTAAATTATTGATTGGTCTTTTTAATCATCCCCGTTTACCGGATCTAGTAATCGAATCAAAGTATTTAAAAAAAGGTACTCATTGATTTAAAGTGGAATCCACAATTTTGGACGATTAAAAAGTTTGATTCCTAAGTCAACCCTGAAGAGTAGCCCCCAAAAATTTGAGTGACCTATTTTGGGACTTTTTCCCTATTTCAGTTTCTACTACAAAATTAGACACTAAACTTTTCAAATTATGTCATTTCAACTTCTGCATTCCAAGATAACGGGGCTTTTTTAAAAAAGGACTAAATTGATTTGAAAAAAGATCAATTTAATTTGAAAATATACAAATTTCATTTGAAAATAGGTCAAATTCATATGAAAAGAGTATATATGTTAATTAAATTTAAACTATTTTAAATAGTAGTTAAATGCCTAGAACCAAAACTAAAAGTCATCTGTTCTTGCCTTATCAGTTTCAAAAAAAAAAAGTTTTTCCTACTTTTTTTTTTAATTTCCAAAATTTGTTTGTCCTGGAAAAATTTTAAAATTTCATGAACTCTTTTGTTGCTTGTTTTCTGCTTAACATGAACTCTTTTTAACTTTTTTTTACAAAAAATATTCTTACAGATATTTTTTGTGTAACTTTTATACTACAAAAATTTTTATAAATTAACAAAATGAAAAGAAAAAAAAAAAAAAACAAAAATTTCAGAGACCAAGTATTTTTTTGAAAATTTTATTTACCCAAAATAACCTTAAAGTTATTTAAATCTGTACAAGGCAAAATAAAATAAATAAATTCTTTTTCTATATATTAATTTACTTGTATATTTTATTTAAAATAAAAGAATGTTAAATTTTATATAATTGATTTTAATACATTGTTGAAATTATATATATATAATATATATATACAAGTATGTTAAAGATTCAGGAATTGTATTATATATATGAAAAAAGGAGTAGGAAATTGTATTTTATTTTATTTAAATCAAATGGAAGTAAATTGAAAAGTATTTTTGAGATTAAATGAAGATTTAAATTTAAATGTATTGTATTAAAATTATTTTGTAAAAATTTAGTATAAGTATTGACTTAAAGTTCTTGAAGTTTTGAAACTCAATAAGAGTTCAATAAGCCCACTTTAATTTACTTTGATTTACTCTGAGTTCCGCGTCACACTTTTTGCAAATTTTACACAAACAAATTTAAATGAATTAAAAGATTTCTTAAGTTCCGGTAATTGTATATAGTACGAGTACCTCAATGTTCAAGATTGTATATCTTTTTTTTTAAACAAATGTTAAATTACTCGTTTCTATCCAAATTTTCGCAAAATTGGAAAAAAATTTGATGCGGAAGCAATCAAACCAATTCAAATAAAAAATCCTCGAATTTAAAGAAAATAGTAAAATAAAACTTGAAATTGTATGTATATTCACACTATAATTATTGCTAATACTCGGAGTTAGCAAAACTTCAGTATTTTGGTAATTAAGTAAACAAGTACAACTACTATTACTGGAAAAATTATCAGTACAATTTAAATACTGTTACTATTACTGGAAAAAATACAATTACCAGTAACAATGCAGGTACTGTAAGCTACCATTATTTTACCAGTGCAAGTATTTATCTGTACTGCCAGTACTTACTAATACTTACCAGAATTTACTAACACTTACCAGTACTAACAACCAGTAGTACTGATCTGTACTTATCAGGATATTACTGGAAAGTACTGATAAGTACTGGTAAAATAATGGTATCTTTCTGTACTAGTGTTATTACCGGTACTCGCATTTCTGCATTTCTTCAAGTACAAGTACTTAAATATTATTGAATATTTTTTTCAGCATCAGTATTAGTACTTGAAAAACGCTAGCTCTGGAACATATAAATACTGATATCACTAACACCCACTTTTAAATTGTATGTGCCTCTTAATCGAACGAACAAAAATTGAATATTTCATTATTTGGCATTTGGGTCCTTGAACCAAATTTTTAAAACCTGAAAATACATCTAGTATTTATACTTAAACAGATTTACATATTTTACAATAAGTATATAAATACAAATATATTTAAAATATTATTTATAAATTAATTAAATTTCTTTTTTTGTTAATTTTTTAGTTTACTTACCTTTTGGTAATTCAGATGGAATAACTGATCTATCATTAAAATTTAAATTGGCTAATCGTACATCATCAGTAACTAATTTGATAACACCATCTTGGAATATGATTGTAACACAATTAGAATGTCCACAAACAAAAAAAACCCTAAACACCAGATTACCATCATTTGATCCCAAAGGAATATTCTCAAATGCAAAAATTCAAGAAAATTATGAAGAACATCTTTGGTCATCAATTCCAACAATGCCATATTTTAGAAATTTACAAGATTTGGGGAGATTTTTTTTCCCACAGAACAATTATATTGATACTGAATTGTTGGCACCACCCGGTTGCTTACAATATTTTACTGAAAAAATCGGAACTATTGAATCTTTTAATTTTAATGGAGGTAAAGGACCATATATGTCAAATATGCGATATGCAATATGCTTTAAGCGTAACTATCTTGATAAAGGAGTTCGGTAAGTATTTTTTTTTTTAGTTTTTCAGTATTTCCTAAAAAACAATTCAACAGAGAAATACGTACGAAGTACTGAAAAAAGTAAAGGTTCTTATAAAAGCACATTATGGAAATTTGGCATTGTCCTATATATATGTATATCCAATATCCATACATAAGTGCCGGCCACTCTAAAATTTAAAATTTCTTAAAAGAGTCATACTTATCTAACACCTAGAACTAGCACCTCTTAAAATTTGAAGTTTCTATCTCAAATCGTTTGGAAAATATAAGAATTTGGCAAAAATTAAGTTTCGTATAACAGTAAATTAAAGTACAGTGTGGCAACACTATACATTTGTTTTACAAATATTTATAAAATTTAAGAAAGCAGCTATCATTTAACATTCGAATTGGAAATTTTTATTATAGACCTTTGACATAACAATTCTAATATAGGACTCCTCCTTACTTTTGAGGGCTAAAATACCAAAACGGATGGGCTCCTCAAAACAGATCTTCAAATGGATTTAATTTTTATTTTTTCAATAGAAACCTATAACTAAAAATTGTTTTTATTTTTTTTTTTTTTGTTTAAAACTGTAAAAGTTTTGTAAACTTATGGACGGACGGACAAAAGGACCGCCGGACAAAATAATATCATATTAGTCACATCATTTAAAACTTTTCTGAAAATATGCTAAAAACAAACTAACAATTGAAGACTATAAAACAATATTTTACAATAAAAAAAAACATACTAAAATTATTAGATAGATGTCTCTATGTGTCTCTGATGTTCGTGTTGTATTAAAATATTAAAACAGTGATAGGGTTGTACAAAAATTTGTTTTATGTTCTAAATTTTTTACCGTATACAATTACACATATATAGAAAAGTTAGTATTTCTCCAAAAAATAAGTCTTCTGTTTTTGTTAGATATATATGTATGTTATAAAAAAAAAAAAAAAATAAAAAAAAACAGTATGAAATAACATTGAGAACAATAACAACCAAGAACTAACAATAACTCTTTTGTTATTGTTTGTTTGTTTGGTTTTGTTTTTTTTAATCTTTTATTGCTTAAAGATAGAAATAGACACACATATATACCACAATATACATATATTATTATAATATATAGGGCGAGAAGATGGACATAAAGAAGATTTAATGGTTCATGACTTAAGGCGAATAAAGATTTACAATGGTTAATCAAATTGATGGTTAGGGGTGAGAAGAGACAGTTTTTTTTTACAAGTACATGTGATAGATTTCAGATTTGAAAAAGAAGAATATCCCATTATTTTTTTTTTTTTTTAAGATTTTCATTGGAAAAAAAAAACACAAATTTTTATTACATATACATGTGCACCGGAAATGTTTTCTTGTATGTATACCTACTGTGTTATCATATTGGTACACACTACATTATGTACATAAAATATGCAAGATAAACTAATAATGTACAATGACAAAATCCTGTCCGATATATATATATATATATACATATTTATGGAATTGAAGGGTTTGGATTTTTTTTTTTTTGAAAATGCTTGAGGTCAATTAAAGTGACCTTAATTCAATTTTTTATTGTTTTTTTTTTGTTAACTTTGAAAGTTTATTGATAGCGTTTAGACTTTTTTTTGTTGTTCCTTTTAAGAGGCAGGTATAAATAAAATTGTTTTTGTTTTTCTTTATTTTTTTTGGAAAATAAAAATGGTAAAGTACTTTATGATAACATCCAGATTTAAAAAAAAAAAAATATTTATTGTGTTAAAAATTATATATTTCTTATAAAATGTTTTATGACTTAAGGTAAAGTTGATTTAAAGTTGAAGTTGATCTGATTATAAAATAATTTTCCAGATTTTTACCCAGTAAAGTATATATAAAAGATAGAATTCAAAACTTCAGGTTAGAACTTATAAATTAGGGTGCGTTTATATTGGAGCTGCGATAAGTGATAAGAGCGTAAATAAGAGCATTGCGTAAAAAATAATACATTGCAATGCGATGCTTCAATATATACACCTCTAATTAAATCATGTGTTATTACTTATTGCAGCTATAAATAAAATGCATCCAAAGAATCGTATTTAGTTAGAAAATAAACATTGCTACGAAATATTCATCCAAAACTGATTTTCAAGTAGTTTGATACTTAAGTCCAGCAAACCAGTACTTAAAAAAAAAACAGTACTTGAAAAAATATTCAGTGAAATTGAAATACTTATACTGGGACTGGAAATATTAAAGGTAAGGTTCAAAATACAGGTACTGTTACTCATTCAGTACTTAGAAAACCAGTACTTACGAGTTTCAATCAGTACTTACCAATATGAGCGAGTAATTACCTGTATTATGTAGTAAAATTTGTGTAATTGATATAAATATAAATAAAATATTTACAACTTACACTTTTAATTAAGAAACGATTACTTTTGGAAAATTTTTTTGAAATTAAACCAATTCTAATTGTAAATTAAAATTCATATAATATTAAACTAAACACTACTGAAATACTTAAAGATTTTCAAAGATCTTATTTCTAGTTTTGTATTGCCTATATTTATTTTAGTGTTTAAAAAAGAAAGTCTCAAAACAAAGTGATATACTATTAATACTAGAAAAGAACTCGTGAGTACCAATATGAGTATTTTTACTTGTACTTATATTTTTTCAAGTACCAGTTTTAGAATTTGAATTTATATTGTAAATTTTGCATCAGTATATGTCTATACCAAGGTATACTTGAAAAATACCACCTCTGTACATGAAACTTATATTCTTCGAACATGTTTCTAGTCTCCTACTATAATACAGGGTGGCGCAAAACGACCGATATGGTTTGAATATTTGATAACTTTTTTATTTAATGGTTAATTATTATTATTGTTATTTTTTTGTTATACAGTATATTAATGGGGAACATTTTCAGCTTAAGTAGAAAAATTATATCCCGCAAGTGGTGACGATTTACGGCTTCGCACATTCGTACTCTTTCCAATACATTTTCCATAACTTTTCGTAATTTTTGATCGCTGTTCTGTTCCATTTCCAATTCCCCAAGTTTCTTCACAAAATTCTGGAATAAAAACAAAAAATATAAATAAATTTAAAAAGTTATTAAACATTGAAACCATATTGATCGTTTTGCGCCACCCTGTAGTAATATAAATATAAGTAGTCTAAATATAAGTAATTGCTTTGTTTTTTCTAGATTGACAGCATTAACATTTGAAATTGGCGCTGCAAATGACAATAATACATTTGTTGATTCAGATTGTCATGATATTATTGGTACAACAGGTCGACCAAATGATTATCTTATGATAGCAGAATCAATATTAGATAGTATACCAACATTATATGCAAATTATTATTGTGGTACAAGTTTAGAAGATAATACTGTAGTGCGTAAGTATTTGGAAAACGGAATTAATAAGAAGAGATGTACTAAAAGAAAATTAAAAAAAACAAAGAATAGAAAAAAAATTGTGTTTTTTTTTATAAAATTATATAAAATTTTTCTTTGTTTTTTGAATTTTTTTTTTTCCATATTTTTCTTAATACTGATTGATTAAATTTTAATTTTAATTTTATTTTAATATTTTTTTTTTTGTTTTTTTTTGGATGCTTTTATAATGAGAAACAGATGCTCCACCTGGTCCATTTGCAATTTATTTTATGAGTGATGCCCTATATTCTGCCCTATCTTCAGAAATTGGATTTAAAATAAATTATGTAATACAATAATATATTAATAGTAGTAGTAGCTGTATAAGAATGTATTTTTTTTGCAACATCACTACTACATTAAAATATAATTTTTTTTTTATATTTTAAATAAAATGAAAAATTTAAATTTATTTTGGGTGTTTTTATTTTTTTATAAAAATATTTTTGAATCCGAATTTTCATAAAAATCAAACATTTAATGGAACTTTTAATATAAACGTACAATTTTTGAATCAAGGGTAAGGATGTGAAAAGTTTAAGTATCTAATACTGTAGCTCCTTTAGTTTTTGAGTTATCGTGCTGACACACGGACGAACGGACGGACGGACAGACACACAAAGCTAGATCGACTTATTTTTCGATGTTGATTCGATACGTACCCTTGACACTATATCTAGCTCGTCTAGATCGATGCATTACAAACGAAGGAGTAATTTTAATGTACCCGATGTCATATAGTTTTCACGGGTATAAAAACAAGGAATGAAATAACAGTAAGTCGGTGCAACCAATTTATAGTAATACCCTACACCTGACATACTCAATTGATTTTAACACGAACCTTAATTTCAATTTGGTATCTCCAATTTCGAAGCTATGCTTATTCGGTCTTGGGAGGTGCGTAATAAGTAAATGAACCACCATCTCAATTTATTCTAAAACTCGTAAACATAATGGATGCAAGAAAAGAACAAAAGTTTGAGGTTTCTAGTGTTATTAATTTCGAAAATATGTTTTTCAGATCTTGAGAGGTGTGTGGAAGGTACCCGAATAACCATTCCAAATAATTACCAATTTTAAAGATAAAATTCAAGCAGGACAGAACATCAATGTACTGAATATAAGAAGTTAATATCTTTATTAATTTCGAAGATATACTTACAAATTTTGGGAGGAGTCTGGTATACTGGACAAAGCAGTCAAAGGTCCCGCAAAGTCTTTCTAAACTTTTTAATAAATTAAAAGTAACAACTTTAATTTTACAAATATCTTATTTTTTAAATCAATTTAATTAAAAATTTAAAATTTTGTAATTTCTATATTGCATACATTTAAATTGGTTTCATACAATTAAATACAAAATATAATAAGAGAAACTAAACTATATAAAAACGATTTAATTTTAAAATTTTAATCTATTGATTTTTAATTGTAAAATTTATTTATAACATTTAATATTTATAAATTTTATAAATATATATATACTCGTACATAAGTGCAATATATTATAGAAATTTGGAACATAAAAACAAATGATAATAACAAAAAAAAATATATATATTTTATATTTATGTAATTTTATAATTTTTTAATATTCCCCAAGTGTGAATATAAATATAATTATTTTAATTTTATTATAAGATAAATTTATTTTTTTTTGATTTTTATATCTCCCACCATGTTGCAATAAAAATTATAAATATCTATAAATTATAACAATATGAGATTTTATTATACATTTGAAAGCAATATGCAATTGTAAATATTTCAGATATTAAATTTTAAGGGAATAGTATGTATTTATTAAATATATTATATAATAATTATATTAATATCGTTATATTTACAGGGTGTCTGAGACTCAAGTACGCGCACTACACTCAGTGATATATATATATACACAGGGTGTCCGGGACTCAAGTACGCGCACTACACTCAGCGATTGGGGGCATTAAAACAAACAAAAAATTGTACTGGAGCGGGAGGGGGGTCTATTGTGGACCCTTTTCGAGATATGAGGGATTTTTTCATTCATATTTTATAAGAAATTTTAAATCATTTTGAACTTTCATAACTTTGTAAATGTTGGGTATATTATGGGAATTATTAGTGCACAAAAATTAAAGCTGACAACTTACTCTACAAAATGGATTTTTTTTATCTCTCTACAGGAAGCTGTTCAAAAGTTATTGATTTTTTAATGAAAAGTCTCCTTAAATCTTTAATCCCTCATATCTCAAAAAGGGTCTACAATAGATCCCCCCCCCCTTCCCTCCAGTACAATTTTTTGTTTGTTTTAATGCCCCCAATCGCTGAGTGTAGTGCGCGTACTTGTATCCCGGACACCCTGTGTATATATATATATATATACTCGTATATTATATGAATAAAGGATAGTAAAAATTATATTAATTATGGATTATTTTAAATTGTATTCAAAAATGTGTTGGTATAATAATTAATTGATATTTTTAATTGTTTGAAAACGGCTTTTTTCAAAATAAAATTAAATATAAAATAAATTAGTAGGAGGTCTTAGAATATTTATATAGTAAAAAGTGTTACAAATCCTTTCAATTATTTATAATTGTAATTTTTTAATTGTGTTCTATATTATTATAGTTTAACTTTATTAATTAATTAATCTAGTTAAATCGAAGTCTTTGTATTAGAGTTAATATTATAGTAGTTGTGTAGGCATTTTCAACACTATAAAAGGTTGTTGCTACCAGACTGTAACAAGACTGTAAAATAAAGGACATACTTCCAGGATTATGTGTTTTAATATGAAACTATTTTATCTAATTAAATTTATAGTATACAAAAAAAATTGGATTTACTTATTATTAAAACTTAATTAATTAACTAGTAGCAATTATTTCTTTGAACACAAAAGTAGGGGCAGTTAAAGCCAATTATTTAAATTTTGAAATTGATTCTTTTTTTAAATTAATTCGGGTTTTATTAAGCCGATCTTTTAGACCCTGTGCACTAATACCTATTTAGTAAGATTAAAACAAAGAAATTTTCAAAGGGTGATATAAATTTGGTACGGCAGGGGCTCTAGGATCCAGTAAGTCAGTAAGTAAGATATATATTTAAATTTAAAATTCATTATAATTCATATGCATTCAATTTCAAAATACCTTTAAAACAAATTACAAAAGCTAGATCGAAGGCTTAAGTATTTCATACTATGGTAGTTGGTCTTTCAAATTCATAACATTAAATCTAATTATTTTTAGTAAGTCAGTTATCACTTGACAAAATTTAGAGCGTATCGAAAAGCGGTTTATCATAATCATGTTTTATTAAAATACGGTTTTTTAAAATCCTGTTTTTTCAAAATCCGTTTTTTTTTAAATACGGCTTTTTAAGTTCTGTACGAGGAATTTTCGAGTTAGGTTTTATATAATTTGTTTAGTTGGGGCACTGACATATTATGTGCGAAATAAAGTAAGGAAGGATTCCAATAATTTTCATAGCCTATTATATTATATGTTTTAGGAGTAGTTTTAGAGTTGTATAGAAAATCAGGTATTTTTTCTAGAATATTTATATGCATAGGTCTACGGAATTTTGAATTGAGAAGGAATTTTAGAAATGGATTCAAAACTTGGTTTATACACTTATTTTAAGAATATTTATTCTTCAGATTCTGAGTTAGGAGGCCTTTTTTAGAATAGGGTTTTAATAAACTGGAATTGTGATAAATCGCCTTATATTATATGTTTTAGGAGTAGTTTTAAAGTTGTATAGAAAGTAAGGTTTCTTCCAGAGTATTTATGTTAATTTGTCTACGGAATTCTGAATTGAGAAGGAATTTTAGAGATGCACTCAAAACTAGGTTTAAACACTTATTTTAAGAATATTTATTCTTGAGATTCTAAATAAGGTGACATTTTTTTGCGGTTGCTTTTATGAAAAATAGGATTATGATAAATCGCCTTTGGGAATAGCCCAGAAAATAAACACCTTAAAACCTTATATCTTAATCTTTAAAATCCAAATTTAATTTTAAAGTAATAATTTTAAAGTATTCTAAAGGAAAAATCTAGGTCCTTTAAATTTTGGTTTATAAAAAAAGGACTGATCAGCAAAAAAAATTTCACATATGATATATATATATATTCTACACATATGAAAATTAAAAACCATTAGTATTTTAATTTTTGTAATGCTTTTAAGTCAAAAATTTGACTTTTTTACAAATTTTATTTAAAGAGGGTATCGTTTTTTCGGTAACTTTTTTTTACGCTTAAAAACCTTCATATATTTCTTATGGATTTTTTTTTACAACTAATACATATGTAATTTTAAATGTAATTTTAATTTTTTTCAATTTTTTTTGAAAGTGTGTGACCATATCACTTTTACAGGATAATGGTACACAAAACATTTCATATAATGAACAAAGAAGATTGATGATGTGTCTCAGATATGTTATTTTTTTTTTATTTTCTATTTTTTTTTTTAATTTTTTTTTTCAGGATAAAGATATGTAAAATATATGTATGATTATATGTTTATTTGTAAATTGCTTTGGGGTTTTTTGTTAAAAGAGAATACTGTATATAGGGGATAGAATTAAATAGAAAAATTGAAGGCAAAAAAAAAAATTACACCATTTTAACACAAAAAAAAAAAAAATTTCATATGAAAAAATCTATAATCGAATAAGAGAGAGAGAGAAAGAGATAGAATGATAATGGTATGGGATAAGAATTTTTTAAGTATTCTATAGTATATGAAAATGTATATATTTAGTAATAGCAGCTGAAAATTGTACAAGAATGAAAAACCTCAAAAAAAAAAAAAAAAACCTCACAATATTATAAACACCCACTTTACACCATATCTACACCATTATACACCATAACTATACCATGTGAAAAAAAAATTTGTTTTCAGAAGTGGGAGAGATCTCTGTTGTTTTTTTTTTTTTTTTTTGAGATAAGATCTTTTCAGATTTGGTTAGAAAATGAAAAAAAAAAAAAAAAAAAAAAAAAAAAGGAAAAAAATATAATAAGGCAAAATTTTTTTGTATGGCTCTTCATTCTTAAATAATATGAAGATTCTTTTAGGACTTTCCTGTCTTTTATATGTTGTTTTTGTTGTTGTTGTTGTTATTGATGTTGTTGATGTTGTTGTTGTTTTTGTTATAGTTTTCACATATGAAACTTTTGCTTGCACATACATTAGAAAAATATATTATATGATAGTTATACAGGGTGTTTCGCTAAGAACCTGCCATAATATGTAGTTGGGCGGCACAGTAGTTAGAGTACCGACCTGGTTTTTGAAATTGAGTCAGCCATTAATCGAAATTGCGTTAAAATTAATGGCATAATCAATAATTGGTAAATATATATCTTAAAGAAAAAAAATACATAATTTATTAACAAATAAACAAATACAAAATATAAACAAATAATTTAACTTAAAAATATAACTCACAGATATAGAAATACCTTATAATTCAATATAAATGTAATTGTATCTATTGAAAATTTAAAACATTTCTACGTGATATAAGGCCTATTACTATCCCATGCTAAATTGTATGTGCATTTTTTAAGAACAATTATAATAATGAAGAATATAATATGACCCTCTGTCCCAACATGCATCTATAGTATAGACAGCTGTATTAGCCTAATAGTTGGACAGTTAGCTCTTACAAAAAACAAAAACAAAATTATACATTTATCTATATCATGAAAATTAAGGAACGATTTTGAAGCAAAGTTTAAGAAAAATTTTGCTAAAAAGGGGTTGAAAAGAAAGGGGACACTTAAGGTAATGGACACTTAAAAAATCTTTAAAACTTATTTTTTGATTAAAAACACTTTAAATGATATTTTGCTTATAAATAGTTAATAATTTTTGGTTATAAGCTCAGTTAAATTAGGTTTTAAGGAACCTAGGAATCTGATTAGCTAAGCTTTAGAAAGATTATTTGCCAAACTCTTTATTTTGTTCCAAAGTTTATTATACCTTCTCTTGATCCGAATTAATAGACATACAACTGAAACAAATTTAATAGATCATATCTTCCAAGCGGATGATAATCCGCCACACTTACAAAAGAACTTTTTGTTTGTTATGAACCCAAAAATATCCCTCGTCCTATGGCAGGTTATTGGTGAAACCCACTGTATTTATACAAACATACGTGTAAATTGAAATAAGAATAAAAAAAAAAACAAAAACAAATTTTCTGAAAAACTTTTTTCACACTTTAATTTTACTTGTCTTTGCTGATAGTTTGAGTAAACACAATAAAAAACAAAATTAAACAAAAGAAAAAAAAAATTTTTTCAAATCATATCTAATGGAATCGGTACGAGGATTTAGAATACAACAGTATACATTTATAATATGTCACATATCAATATATGTATATATATATATATAGTGTAAAGTAACTTTATGCCATTGTGATGTGCATTTTCTGAAGAATATTTGTAGTACTAGAATCAAACACATTGTTTTATCCAGACAAGTGTTTTGTATATATATATATTTTATATATGTATATATTTATAGAAGACGAAGAAATGAACATAAGGAAAATTGAAAAATTTTGTGTAAATTGTTGTTAAAAAAATAAAAAAAAACTTTTATTTTTTTTTTTCTGTTGCTTTAAAGGACATACTCGGAATGTTCATAAGTGTAAGAATCATATATACAAATACAAGTATAATTCACATATTTGGTTGAATAGTGCATTTTATAGTGGTTTTCCGGTAGGAAAAGCAAATAACCCAAAAAAAAACAACAAAAAAAAACACAAATACATGAAGAAATAATGAAACGAATCAAAATAATGTCAAATGATGTTTTATTTTTTTTTTTATATATTTTTTAAGAGCTTATTAGTTTGATGTTTTAAATGAAGTTTATAACAACAAAAACAATTTTTATAAGAATATAAATGAACAATGACATTATTTGTGACATTTATATCTTATATGATTGTTCTTAAGTTGGAGTACCATGAGAAATGAAGAACAATTATTTATGAATTAAAGTATATATTAGTGTACCTTTTTATTTAATTGTTTTAAATTAAAAATTATTATTATTTATTTCCTGCATTTTAACTTAAAATAAGTGAAATTGAAATCTATGTTAGTTATAATGTTTTATTTGGAAGGTTTGTAATAGAATTGAGTAAATTACATTATCATAATTTGTATTAATTTGTCGGTGTTTTTGACTTGAAAATTTTAAAGCTTAAAATATTGAAAAATTGATGGTAGATCTTTTGCAATTAAAACGTGTTTTTTGCTGAATTGTAATAAAAAAATATGACAGTTCTCTTTTTGTTAACCTTAATCAAGCAATTTACTTTTACAGTAAAACACTTTTAAATGCAAAAGATCTACTATAAATTTGTAGCTATTCTAAGTTTAAAAGTTTTCACAAACTAAAAAGAACCAGCAATTTACTTTTATATTAAAACAGTAACAAATTCCCAAGATCTATCATCAATTTTTTGCTTTCTACTTTTTAGGGGGCTAGTTTTACTTTAAAAAGAGTATATATTGAAAAAAAACTGTGTTCAATTTTTAATAGTAGATTTTGAAAGTACACTAAAGTACATTTGTAAAACTAGTTACGTTAATATTGTTTTAAATGAAATTTAATTTTTTATGAACCTGTTATATTTCAATCAGCAATTTATTTTTAATAATACAAATTAAGTATAGCACAATGATAAAGCTTTCTTATATAAATTCTACATGAACTTTGCATAAAAGTGCTCAATTTTTCATTAAAAGTCACTTCAAAGATTTTCTAAATATTTTTTGACATGTACTTAAAAATCAGTACGTTTTACTGTCATTCTTGGAATGTCAATCAATAAATATGGGTCATATAAAAATATTGTGAATTGACGATTAATATTTATTTTCTTTTTAGCTATTCTCAATTAATTAAAAAGAAATATTTCTTGAATATTTATTTTGTTAAAAAAAAAATTTTTTTTGGGAAAATTTTTAAAAATAGATTTATTTAATTAATTTAAACATTTAAGAATTGAAAAAAATTAACAAAATAATTTAATTAATGTGAAATTTAAATTATTTAATTAAGAAGTTTAAAAAGGAAGTTTAGAAAATAATACATATTTATTATTATTACCCTCCGAAGTTATTAAAGTACTATTTTTGATTTATGTAATAAATTACATAATATATTATTAATATTCAATATTTATTGACTATTTGAAAAATTAATCATTGATCGTTGCAGTATATATTTTTCATTTATTAAGAAGTTTACAAATTCCCAAAGTTATAGATGAAATAAGTAAATATGCCATAAAACATAAAGCTCGTCTAAAAGGGTATATAAATATTGAAGTTGCTCAGTTAATAAATAATCAGATTATTACAGAAAGGCTTCAAATAAAAAGACCTTTAGATAATATATTATAAAGTACAGATTTCCTAAGGGAAAGTATACAAAAACTATACTCAAACCAAAGATAGCAAAAAATTAATGGTTAGTAATTTCGACTAGTTTTAATAAGGGAAGAGGGCAGTTTAGTCGGTAAGAATCCGGCATACACTTCTGCTACGGGACAGTTTCTATCTTTCGAAGATTCCCACCAATCCAAGTAAAATAAAAAAATAAAATTATTAAAACTTACTTTCAAAATACAAAAATTCTTCAATTTAATTATAAATTTGAAAATTATATTTTTTTATTAGATATAATTTGACAGGGATTAAAAAACAGGGAGATTCTAAAACGCGATCTATTGGATCAAATGCAAATAAAATTTTCATGAAACAAATTTTAAAAGTATAGTTCTCTGATGTTTTATTGTGAATTTGAGTAGGCTTCCGCAAAAGAAGTCGACACATTACCCCTACCTATAACAGTTATATGATATCATTGGTTATAAACTTTCGATAAATATTCGATATGATTGCATATGATATACAAAATCATAAACCTAACTATAATAGTCATAACCTATCATACGCATTATAATGTTGCCATGTTTACCTATTTATGTTTAAGTCTGAAATTTTAAATTCTTTTTAATTTTAGTTTAAGTTATACCTACATTTAATTTCTTTTCAATATATATATAGTTTGCTTGTATGTAGGTTATCATATGTTATGTACGCTTCGTTTCGTATACCTATGACTTGGCGAATGATTTCTAAATGTTAACGAATGATGGTTATGACTATTATAGTTATTTATATGAAATGTCATACAATCGTACAAAATCATATGATATCATATGACATCATATGAATATTATAGTTAGAAGAATTGTGGTTATAAAATACATTTAGAAAAAAACTAACGGTTGTACATATTAACGTTATGTAAAATAAGTTCAAATCCAATTTTCAATCTAAATTTTAAGAATTTCCTAATTCATTAGATTAATTCATTTAACAGCCATTATAAATTTATTTTTTTCTTAAAAATACATAATAAAAATTTTATAATTATGAATAACATATTTCTTAAAATGATGAATTAAAAAACAGATTGAAAAACTTCTATTAATTTTTTTCTCATTTATATTTCTTATAATTATTTCTATCAGTTCTTTAAAATCTTATTTATTTTATTTTTAATTATTAAATGATTACTTTTGCCATTCTACAAAATCCAAAACATTGTGTTAAAAGTGAAAAGTAAAATCACTTCAGTAAACTTAAAATAAAATTACCGTGAAACAATGAAATAAAAACCAAAAAAAATTAACATGATATAAATGAACACACAACAATTAACATTTAATAGAAAATGATCACAAAATGAACATTAAACTAAAAACAAAAACAACAACAACAAACACAACAAACAGAAAACAACGTTTAAGCGAAGAATAATTTTTACACAATTTTAAAATATGAAAAAAAATAAACAGTAAATAGTTAAAAAATTGTTAAAAAAAAAAATAAACAGAAGGACTTTTAAAGGAAATAACAGTAAAAAGCTTTTGTTGCAACGCTCCATTAAACTTAACTGTTAACAGAGAAAAAAAAAAAAAAGAAAACAAGATATTGAAAAAAAAAAAAAATAAATAAACAAAAAGTGCATAAAATACCAGTAACGTGATATTTTCTTTCCTTTTTCAACTCACGTTTTTAACTCATTCTTGTGGTTCCTTCTAATAGTTGTTATTTCAAAAAAAAAAAACAAAACGCAATATTGAAACGATAAACGTTATTCCATTAAAACTCTTTTACCAAATGCTAACCGTTAAATAGTCCAAGGATACCTACAATATGTTTTTATACCCGTATGACTATATATTCAAAGGGTATAATAAATTTGTCATTACGTTTGTGACGCAGAGAAGGAGGGGGGGTAGATATAGACTCAAGTGTATGGATCGGATCAGAATCGAAAAAAAAATCGATTTAGCTATGTATGTCCGTCCGTCTGTCCGTCTGTCCGTCTGTCCGTCCGTCTGTCCGTCTGTCCGTCTGTCCGTCCGTCCGCACGATAACTCAAAAACTAAAGGAGCTAGGATCTTGAAATTTTCGCAAATTCGTTTTTTTGCAATAGCCGTCATCGCTATTTAAATCCAGCTATTTTGGTCCATGGGTTCGGGTAGCTGCCATACAACTTCCTTTTTTATATGAGTATTTCTCTGTACCTATTACAGCTACGTGTCTGAAATTTTGGCAAAAGTAGTTTAGTTTTATGGCCAAAGTTTCTGCAAAATTTGGTTGGTCTACTGCAAAGGGTTCGAGTAGCTGCCATACAACTTCTTATTTTATATGAGCATTACTCTATACCTATTGACGTTGGGGGTCTGAAACTTTGCCAAAAATAGTTTAGTGTAATGGCCAAAGTCACTGCAAAATTTGGTTTGTCTACTGCAGAGGGTTCGAGTAGCTGCCATACAACTCCTTCTTTTATAAGAGCATTTTACACTACAGCTAATAAATCTGATATGTTTGAAATTTAGTCAAAAGTAATTAATGTTTATAATAATAATAATATAATGTTTATATAACGGTCATACGGGTATCCCAGAGTTCACACAGTCTACTCTACTACACTCTTCCTCGTTTTTTTTATAAATATGTTAAGAAAAATTATATGCAATACAGTATGTGTAGTGTAGGTATATAGTCATCATCTGTATACTCTATTTATAAATACTATGTAATATCTGATATTGTACATTAAAAAATTAAAATATTTACATATTTTTTTAAAATAAATAAAAGTAGGGGCAATCTTAAATTATTTAATGATTTAAAATCGATTTAAATCAATATAAGATCATTTTTAAAAAAATGAATAATGCAAATTCAGTCCTGTGTACCAGCGGAAAAGCTGTTAATCAAATTTTACCGAATGAAACGACGGAAAGGGAGTTACTGGGTTTTAATCAAAATTTGGCTGCCTGAACAATTTCAATTCATTAATTCAAATAAAAAATTAATTATAACTTTACCAGAAGACTATTTCATATTTGTACAAGTTTAAAAAATCCATTTGTAAAAACAACTGTTAAAAAAACAACTTGTAACAACAATTGTTAAAAAATGTAATATTTCTTGCTGAACAAGTATAAATTTTCTTCAATAATGTAAACTTGTAAATTTTAGAAAATAAATAAAAAAATAAAATCTTTATTCAAAAAACCTAATTTAAATTAAAATACACTTGTAAGTAACTCTACGGAACTTTTTGGGTTAGAAGGAAATTTAATTTTTTTTACAAGTATTTTAGAATAATATGAAACGGCATGTACATGTTTTTTATAACAAGTTTAAAATTTAAGTTACAAGTTTTGAGTATATTTGCATAAAACAGAAAATTGTATACTTTTACAAAGCATAATTAATTTTGAATTCTTGTAGAATTTAGCTTGTAAATTTATAATTTTTTATAAAATTAAATATTTTACAATTTTACAGTTTTTTTTTGGGAAATAATCTATATTAATTGACTTGTAATGATCTGTAATATGTTTCATAGGGTAAAGAAATTTTTCAAAATCACAAAGTCATTCGTAAACTGAAAATTAAGCAACAATACCAAATGTGTTAATAAATGAAAAGTTACAATAATTTTAATTTATAAATTATTGTGAACGCTGAGATCTTTTCCAACTTTAACTAACAATCTATGGCCTATTTCACCAAATTTACAATTCCAAAAGCTGTTACAATTTTTGCAAATTGTTTTTGTAAAATATATGTTACCTTTAATAAAATCTACAAATTTGTAAAATATTTTATTTGCAAATTTTAAAATTGTAAATTTTGTGAAATATGGCCTTAGTATGAACCAAACCATTGATTATCTTCATTCGAAATTCTAAACTTTGAACAATCTAAATTTTTGGGTATTGCCCCTAATTTTAAAAAAAGTTTGTTTTATTTTTTTTTTTTGCTTATAATTTCGTTACCTTTTTAATCTCTCAAAGTAGAAGGTGTATTAATCCTTTTTTTTTTTGTATCAAATAAGCAAAAAAAGGAAAATATTTAAAAGAGGTCCTTTTTTGTTTTTGTAAACTTACATCTTCAAAATAAAAAAAAAAATAAAATAAATTTTGTTTACCCTTAAAATCTTTTTCTGATACAAAATTTTCTTTTTCTTTGTATATTTTTCATATGTAGTAACACTTTAAAAATTCGATACCCACTTCTTTCCACCATATTCTTTCCGATAAAAGTTTTCCCAAAATCTTAACTTTTATATTTCGGACAAAAAAAAAAATTAGAGAAAACTTTGTTGTAAAACTTTTAGGAAGGATTCATTTTTCTAATATTTTGTTGTTGTTGTTGTTTTTATTATTTTGCATACAAAAAAAATTTATCCTTAATGTATTGTTATTATTTTATATCTGTCTCTTTCACTCTTCAGTAATGTGTGTTTTTATTTTATATGTCACAAAGTTAAGTTATACATAATATATATATATATATATTATGTATATATAATATTAATATATACGTATACTTATATACGTAATGTGTATATTTGAATGTTTGAGTATATACAATACTAGTAAAATAATATTACACTTATCGTTTATGGTTAGATTTAGATTGTTGTTATATATTTATTTATATATATATATATATTTTTTTTTAATGCAACACTTATTTTTTGTTGCTTTTGTTGCTCTTGTTTTTTGTTTTATATTTGTTTTCTATTTTTTTTTTTTTTCTATTTTGCAAGCAACAATTATTTGAATCTTGTATAGATTTTTTAAAGTGTTTTTATGTATTTTTGTTTTTGTGTTTTTTTTTTATATTATTTTCTGAAGAACTCAATTGATTTTAACAGACGTGGACAGATTATTTCGATTTATGCATTGTAGTTTTGAAAGTTCTCAAAGATTTAAGGGTTGTTAGGATTGACGTTATGGAATAGTTGATTTTAAAAATGAAATAAAATTAATATGTTAATAATAGTGTTTTTTTTTTCAAAAATTACAGTTATAAATTTAAAGTTAAACAGTTAAAAATTAGGAGTGAAAAATATCATTTTTTTTAATTTAAGACGTTGTGACTCTTCAACTATAAAAGATAACGAATATTTTGGATATAAGAGCTTATGAGAGTTTGAACAGTTAGCTACTGACACTGAAATGAATCTCTTATATTGTACAGGGACGATGATGTTGTTATTTCTCTAAAAAGTTCACAAAATTATTTTGAAGGCAGTAATCTAGTAAACCATTAGAAATAGACCAGCTTTATAAGATAATTTTTTTTTGTCTAAATTCAGTCTATCATTTCCAAGTCTATGAACCGATGAGTTCTGAACACAGATGTAAATGTTTATATTTCTATAACTAGTTAAAAGAATTTTTCAATTTATTCATATAACTCACAGAGGAAACGTCTCAAATATATTGCAAGATATATATTTTAAGGAACCTATAAAAGTTTAATCAAGACTTTCTATAGTCAATGTTACTATAACTTCCCGGAAAATTCTGTAATGTTAAAGGACGAAAGATTCCCTATCACTTTCTTCTATGTTTCGAAAAGAGTTTTGAATAAAATTTTTTAAAAGTTTGCAACTTGGCCACGTTTATTAAATACATGTTTCATATAGAAGTAAAATTTTTTAACTTTATTAAAATCATACTTATAGTTTTTTTTTCCTACTTTTATTTTTATTATTATTATTATTGTATTTTAAATTGCACTCTTCTATTTTGTTTCATATTTTGTAGTGGAAAGCTCTCTAACCCATTTTGAATTTTCCTTTTTTTTTTTTTTTTTTTTGGTTGTTTTAATTCTATGTTTTGTATAAAACATGAAAGAAAAATGAATGGAAATTTGTGAAAATAATCTAGTAAAAAAAAAAAAAAAAAAAAAATTAAAAAATACTTGTACATACTTATTTTTTTTTTTGTATTTTACTTTCTAAAAAAACATACGTACACAAAGTATATGAAGTGTATGAACACACATAAAGAAAATAATATTGTCGCGAAGAGCTTTTAAAATCCCATAATATCCTTTTTGTATCCCTTTTGCAGCTGGGCCTTCTAAATGACTCTTTAAAATGAATAAAAAAGGAACAAAAAAACAAAATTAAAACAAATAAATAATAAGAATAAGAAAAATTTATATATATATATTATATATATACAAAATATTTAACAAATACAATTCAGTTTTTTATTCTTTCCTTTAATAATAGGAACTATAAAAGAAAATGAAAATTTAAGGAAAAAAAATTATACATTAACAATGAAGAAAGAAAGAGATAGAACAATTAAAGTTGTTAGAATATAAGAGATTTGAAAATATGAAATAATGCCTATTTAAAGTAAAAGAAAACTCAAATCAAAGATATTAAATCGAAATGAAAAGAAATATTTTTGAACAAATTCATTTACAAGTTTACAATTTTATACGCGGGAATAAATATGATGTAATTTTAAATTACCTAGTTAAAATTTAATTAAAATTTTTAAACGAAGTTTATCAAATAAACATTGCAAGAGATTTTTTAGGATGTTAAATTAAAATTGTAAGAGTAGAGTAAGCTTAACATGCTAAATTCAAGTTAATACTATGTAAATTTAAATTAATACTATGTAAATTTAAACATATTTACTCATTTCTTCAGTGGTAAACTCTAAATAGCTCTATTTTCTCTAAACTCTATTTAAAGCACTTGTCAGTTCAATATTGAGAATTTTAAATAAACCGCAAGGTAAGAAATCACGATGCATTTGAAATATTTTTTACAATCATATTAATATTTTTTTTTTACTCAAGGAATATTATCCTTCGAAGTCCTTTGAAATAACAACAACAATATTATTGATAAACCTGCTATTTTTGAACAATTTAACATTGTTAAGCGCCTGTAACGTAGTTAATAAGGACGTAAGAAAGGACTTTCTAAAGAAAAATTACTTTTTCAACCATTTTCCTTCTAATTCAAATTCTTGCAGCCTGTACAGCTATATCGGGAACTTTTTACATCAGAGGTTCGTAGGCATCAAAACTATGCCACTGAGGTCCTATGAAAATTATTTCTTAAGCGAGTTCTTGTTGTTTATAAAGGGGATGAATCACATTCCATCCTAACACCTAGACCTTTTGGCACTGTGTGTATCAAACATTTAACACTTTCTATTAATCTTAGTATATATATTTGAAAAGAAAAGAAAAATTATTTTTAAACTTTGAAAAGAAAAATTATTTTTAAAATTGAATATTTTGTAATAAATACAAGAATCAAACCCGCATTCAATCGTTATACCTAATATTTACCCAACCCACGACCAAAGCTCCTAAGCGATTTCTTAATTTTATATATTTTTTTTTGCATACTTATAGGCTCAATTAAAAATAAAAATCATTAAAATTTTTAAGGTGACAAGTCACTGAGATAAATACATTGCTTATTTTAGTTCCTTAGAGCGCCTAAGAAATTTCTTTATTATATATTTTTATTTTGCATACTTTAAGGCTCTATCAACAATAAAAATTTATAAAGTAAAAAGGAACTGAGATAAATATATTGCTTATTTTAGTTCTTTTTCCATTTTATAACTGTTTTTCTAAGCTTTTTATTTCTCAATTTCAATTTCATTTGTTTCATTTCTTAAATCTTTATATATAACGGTAAATTTACTTAAATAACAATAATAATCATTATAATAATAATTATTTATAAAAATTATTCAGTAGATTACCAATATTTTATAATAGTTGATTTTTATACTTATATTTAATATTTTATTACATTTCAAATACAAAAATTTTAAATAACGGTTTCAGTATAATTATAATGTATTGTGCAATTTATTGCAACACATAAAAAAATACCAAAAAAAAAAACAATTCCGTTAAAAAAACCAAAAAAATTTTGAAATATAAAAAATAAAAATTTCCACAACAAGTAGATGGCGTTTATTATTAAGTTGAAGTAGTTGAAATAGTGGAATCTAAGACTTTCATTTAGACTCTTAACATTTTTATATTATTTCTTTTCTTGATCTTCGTGGTTTTATTTTTCATTTTTTTTGAGGTTAAAAAGGAATGCAAGTGTTTACTACTACTATAAAAAATCTAAATGATATTCACAACTACAATCAAAAAACCAAAACTAATAATAAGGACATGAAAAAGAATAAAGTCTATTCATCCAATAATTTTATTTGATTTTTTTTTTTTTTTTGGGTAATATCTAACTATTATAAAAGTTTTTTTTTTTTTTCAGTTTTTCGTCCTATTTTTTATCTTGAATTTTTTTACCGTTATTTTTTTTTGGTTTTTATTTTTTCTTAAGAGAAGACATTTATCATCTTGGATAAGTACTTGAAATGGTTCCTTATAAATTATAAAATATATTATAATATAATACAAACAATATTTTTTATTTTGTCTTACATTTGTGTATATGTATATTTTAAATAGATGGGTATGTGTGTATTTGGTAATTTTTAAGATATAACATCAGTATTATTACTTATGGCATACTGTTACTGTTATTATTTCATATTTTTTATTTATTTTTTTTTTGTTCTAAACTTAATTTGCGACAGTTGTAACAGGTGTTTTACAAAGGTAATTTACATTGACTGAGGTAGAATTGTTTTTATTTTTTTTTTAATTTTTTTTTTTTTTTGTGTCCTTATTACAATTTTTTTTTTTTTTATTGTGGTTGTATTGTTAAAATGAATATATACAAATATAATAATAATAATAATATATAAATTGAGGGTGTGGGGTCTTGTATATGAATGAAAAGGTGAATTTGTGGGTTAATATTTTATTTTTGAAAATTAAAATAAGAAACGCGCCACCACCCTACGGATTGTTGCACTTAAATATAAAATATAAATTTTAATGATAATGATTTTATGTTTGTATATATGTTTGTATTTGTATATTTTCATAATAATTTTCTTTCCTAATATAGATCGAGCGTGCGATAAAAATAAATGAAATAGGGTGGAGTAAAAAATAATAAGAATAAAAATGAAAAAAAAACAATTTAATAGGAAGAATATAAAGGGATTTATCGTTCTATACTGCAGAAGAAAAAAAGTGATTTTAATGTGAAAATTTTTAATTTTGAATCAAGACAAGGAAAAACATTTATGAAAATAGGGAAAGTTTTCTGGGTTTTTGTTTTTAAATTGAAATGTATATATATTTTTGTTTTTGTTTTTTATTTTAATTTATTTTAATTATGTTGTGTTTATTTATTATTTATTAAAGATTTTATGGGGTTTTTTATATGTTTTTCAAGTGTTTATAAGAATTAAAATAAAAAAAAATTATTAAATAAAAATTAATAAAAAAACTAATTTTAAGTAAATTGAAAAAAAAAAAAACAATAATAATAATGTGGTAATATTATTAAATTAATATTATTTGTACATTAAATATAATTAAAAATTCTGCGATGGCAATTTGTTAAATAAATTTGTTAAGTAGTGAAGTTTTTTTTTAATTATTTTTCATATTTAAAATGATTAGAATTATTAATTACAAAAATATGTAATTTCAAAAATTTATTAATAGAAAATATAAAAGTTCTTACAAACTTTAAAAATTTTTAAATTGCTTAATTTATGTGCGATTTCTATTATATACTTTTAAAATTAAGAATCATTTTCAAAATTTACTTGAATCAAAGCAGACGTTTATGTATCGGGAACTATTTTGGAACTTCGTAAAATTCTGAAGAACCTCAAGTTTATATATAACAATTGATGAAAAAAATCAAGGGTTTTTAAAAAGCATATTTTCATAATAATATAGGGTTTGTTACTAAGTATTTTATCATTTATTTTTATAAAAATCTATATATATAAAAGCGAAAGTTTGTTTATTTGTTTGTTTGTTTGTTTGTTTGTTTGTTTGTATGTAGCGAGTTGGCTCCTAAACTGCCCAGCCGATTTTCATGCAAATTTGTATATAGAGGTTTTTGGGTTCGGAAGGAAATCGTGGCCCAAAAATTTTGCTCTAACGGACCGCCAAGTTGGGGCTGTGGTGCAAGTATTTAAACTTCTTTGTTCTAAAATGAAAACGGTTTGACCGATTGACTTCAAATTTTGTATACGTGATGCTCTTTGAGAATTGAGTAGACACTATTAAAAATTTTGGAATTTGTTAACCCATGTCGGGCCGACGGGTGGTCAAAAAAATTTTTGGGTCCAAATTTTGTCCGATTTTACGAAATTCTGCTTTGGCTTAAAAGAAAGCTCTAAAAAAGTTTTGTTGAGTTGCATTAACCCATTGCGGCCCAACAGCTTTTTATAGGTTTTTTCAATACTTTACTCTAAATTAGAAAAGATTTGACCGGTTGACCTCAATTTTTTTATGTGTGAAGCAACTTGAAAATGGAGTTGAGTCTGTTAATAGTCGGTCCTACGTTT